>CAHIKZ030005610.1:2280000-2307500 GCA_903632075.3 Acanthosepion pharaonis
CCTAAAAGCAGCCTTTTGGCATAAAAGTGCTCTATGCCATAAAAATGACCGAACATTTGAATATTAATTCAATAACCAGGTAGGCAATGACTGGCCACGACTTTAAGTTTCGTGTATTTGCGCACAATCTTCACGTAGCCAATAACTTGCAGTTATAAGACACTGTGCGAGTTTGGTTTGCTTGTCAAATTGTACTCGTTCGGTGTTATGTAAAGTAATCATCAGTAACGTAATTGACTTTATAAAATTTATAATTTACTGAAGCTTTACAAATTGTATATGAACAAAATACATGGCACAAGCACATTATTACTAAATCATTGTGCCATCAAATAAAGCTTTCACTTACGAAAAATTGAAATTATACTGAACAACTTAGCTATATTATGATCTAATTTATAATTTACTGAAGCTTTATAAATTGTATATGAACAAAATGCATGGCACAAGCACTTTATTACTGAGTCATTGTGGCATCAAATCAAGCCTTCACTTACGAAAAATTGAAATTATACTGAACAGCTCTATAATGATCTAATCATTGGTGTAGGTCTTGTGTGATTTTCAGTAAATACAAAAGATATCAAATTTATATGGATGCATTTTTGACATAGTAACATTTTGAAGTCAGTTTGTAAGCAAAAAATTGAGAAATTAAGTATTTCTGTACATTTTTCAGACGATCTTTGAAACTAAAATTGGTGAAATCTATTAATCTAATTGTTGGCGTCAGTACTTATCGCATAAGATCCCAGCTATCACACTGAATGACATGCTGGTTTTCCACAAAAATATCAACATTCCCAAATAAGCATGCCATCATTATCCATCTCATTCATGGTCCTTATGTTAGGCATGTTACTGCCCTGCTCTGCCACTCTCGCTTTCAGTATGTGCTGTGAGTGTGAAATTCTCCAAGCCGCCTTTCCAAATTATATATCACCGAAATTCCAACGGCCTCTTTCAGATCGCATACAAAAGTCGCCTTTTCCCTCGTGGTGACATTAAAACTTTCCCGGGATATATAACTGAGGTTTATTTAATTTTATTCATGATTTTTTTTTTAAAAACTTTGTCATAAAGTGGACAGATAAATCATTCACTTTTTATATATATATATATATATATATATATATATATATATATATATATATATATATATATTTTTTTACTTTTTTTTTTTGTTTTTTTTTTTTCTTTCAAAATGACATCCCAAAATCACAGCTTAGGATGTTTACTTAAATCCAGACAAAAAATAACAATTAATATCATCGCCATTCGGGACGTAGGCGATCATGGCTCTTCAAATATTCTTTTCATCTCTTAAATGTAAATAACTGTGTGTTCTTAGAAACAATTCAGTGGTTTCCCGGCCGCTTGTCAACGGTTTTGGAATTCAGAGGTTTCATTCCCGCAAACAGTATGTAACTCGAGGCTAGAGTGTCCATCTCTTTTCATGGTCCGTATGTTAGGCATGTTACTGCCTTGATCTGCCACTGTTGCCTTCAGTATGTGCTGTGAGTGTCAAATTCTCCAAGCCGCCTCTCCAAATTAGTCATCACCGAAATTCCAACGGCCTCTTTCAGATCGCATTCAAAAGTCGACTTTTCCCTCGAGTTGTCATTAAAACTTTTCCGGAATATATAACTGAATTTGATTTAATTTTGTTTATGTGTTTAAAAAAAAAACTTAATCATAAAGGGAATAGATAACTCATTCATTCTTTTTTATATATATATATATATATATATATATATATATATATATATATATATATATATATATATATATTTCTTTTATCTTTTCTTTTTTTTCTTTCAAAATCAAAACTCAGGATGTTTATGTTTTGCTAGGAATATTTCTGAGAATTCACCGTCCGTGTATAATAAAATTACGAATATACAATTAAACAGAAAATAATTCAGAAAAATTAATTTCCATATAATTAGCCTATTTATTTCCAATTGCTGATGGAACCGTCAGTGACATCCCGCGAGCCACTAGCGTTCCATAGCAATCCCGTTGGGAAACACTTTTCTAGACAGCAGAAAGTCGAATAAATCCCGGAAGCTTGTCAAAGAAGAAAAATAAGTTCGGGAATCTGAAGACGGTTAGCTCTGCTTATTGGAAATCTTGAAACAATTCTAAAGATTCTCGAGCAAGAAAATTGCTAAGATCAAATGAAAATTAGGATTAGCAGTGAAAAATATCTGGACTGCAGAATTTAGTTAAAAAATTGCGGGTAATATTAAAAAGAGAAAAGAAATTTCAGCCATCTATTGAATCCAGACAAAAAAATATAACAATTAATATCATCGCCATTCGGGACGTAAGCGATCATGGCTATCCTAAGATTCTTTTCCTCTCTTATATGTAAATAGCCGTGTGTTCTTGGAAACAATTCAATGGTTTCCCGGACGCTTCTCAACGGTTTTAGAATTCAGAGATTTCATTCCCTTAAACTATTTGCAACTCGAATCTAGAGTGCCCATCTCTTTTCATGATTCGTATGTTAGGCATATTAATGCCCTGATATGCCACTGTTGCCTTCAGTATGTGCTGTGAGTGTCAAATTCTCCAAGCCGCCTTTCCAAATTATATATCACAGAAATTCCAACGGCCTCTTTCAGAACGCATACAAAAGGGGCCTTTTCCCTTAAGTTGTCATTAAAATTTCCCATGAATATATAGCTGAAGTTTATTTAATTTTGTTTAAGAGTTTTAAAAAAAATAACTTTAGTCATAAAGTGAATAGATAAATCATTCACTCTTTTATATATATATATATATATATATATATATATATATATATATATATATATATATGGACTTTCATTCTTTTCTGTTTTTTCTTTCTTTCTTTCAAAATGACATCCCCAAAACACAACTCAGGACGTTCACTTAAATACAGACAAAAAATAACAATTAATATCATCGCCATTAGGGACGTCGGCGATCATGGCTCTTCAAATATTCTTTTCCTAACCGATATGTAAATAGACGTATGTTCTTGGAAATGACAATTCAGTGGTTTCCCGGCCGCTTCGCATCGCAATGGTTTTGGAATTCAGTGGTTTCATTCCCTTAAACCTTTTTGCCAATCGAAGCTAGAGTGTCCATCTCTTTTCTTGGTCCGTATATTAGGTATGTTATTGTTCTACTCTGCTACTCTTGCCTTCAGTATGTGCTGTGAGCGTCAAATCCTCCAAGCCGCCTTTCTTAATTCTATATCACAGGAATTCCAATGGCCTCTTTCAGATCGCATACAAAAGTGACATTTTCCCACGAGATGTCATTAAAATTTCCCCGGAAGAGACAACTGAGGTTTATTTAATTTTGTTTGAGTTTAAAAAAAACTATAGTCATAAAGTGAACCGATAATTCATTCCCACTTTTTCGTTCTATATATTTACTTATTTTTCTCTCTCTCTCTCTCTCTCTCTCTCTCTCTCTCTCTCTGTGTGTGTTTCTTTCTTTCTTTCTTTCTGTCTGTTTTTCTTTTTTTTTCTTTCAAAATGTCATCTCAAAATCACAACTCAGGATGTTCACTTAAATCCAGACAAAAAAAAAAAAAACAATTAATATCATCACCATTCGGGACATAGGCGATCATGGCTCTCCTAAGATTATTTTCCTCTCTTATATGTAAATAGCCGTGTGTTCTTGGAAACAATTCAATGGTTTCCCGGACGCTTCTCAACGGTTTTGGAATTCAGAGATTTCATTCCCTTAAACTGTTTGCCACTCGTGGCTAGAGAGTCCAGTATATCGTGCTCTTTAGGCCACACTTAAGAAGAGTATTCATGATATCACCCAGGGTATTTGTGAGAAAGTAAATGCAACAACATTGAGCGGAATATAAGGAAACTTAGTGGGATTGAACACGTCTCGGTTGCGCCATTTCCACGCCAATTACATATATTTCTGTATTAACAATACAGCAATATATTTTTGTTACATCTCTTCTTTTTTGTTATGAATGTCCGTTTAATATGTCTGCATTTATAGCTCTAAGAATATTATACTATATACCCTTGTGCAAATTAATTGAAACGACCGCTTTCTTTCAACATACGGTCAGTTTTATTCCTGGAGTGACAGTGTGCAACCGATTTCTATTTTTTTACTCGGATTATGTCATTTTCAGTGGTCAGCACTAATATGAATCTATTTTCGTTGAGTATGATGAAAGTTGTTCGGCCTTTTTCAAAATATTTCGTCATCTGTGATAGCATCAGATTTTTTATCACCCCCCCCCAGATACTACTGTCTCGACTATCGATTAGTTGTCCTACAGCCATTGTCTGCGATGGACGTTACTCCAAGGAAGCGTATGAAAATTGCAACGCTGCACGAACACACTGGACTTTTACCAGTGAGTAAAATCAAAGTATTAGACTGGCCTAGAAACTCTCCGGATTTAAATCTAATTAAGAATTTGTGGTCAGTCTGCAAGGAACTACTTGGTGGAATGGGCAAACATAGTACTAACATGTGCACTGGGTCATGTTTCATTGGAAAAATAAGAAAAAAGTAATTGATAGCGGAATTATTCATTTTGTCTCAATTAATTTACACAAGGGTTTCACTGAACGAATGAACGTACATGATAAGAAAATGCACCAAAACCTAATCAAAACAAAGTCTTACATTACATTCTAATTAATTTAAATTCGGTTTGAAATACAGCAAAGTATTTTTTATTGGAAATATTAAAGTTACTCTATTATCTAAAAACAAACTTACCTACGCAGTAAAACAAGGTGCTCGAAGCCTATATTGTCTAGACTGAGGAAAGTCCGTTCAAATCGACTGGAGATCGCGTGTGCGTGAAAAACGTGTCACGACGAGAGCTGTCCTTTCATAGGATTTAACGTTGGTTAGCGTGGATATATATATATATATATATATATATATATATATATATATATATATAATATTGCATAATAAGTAAAATGTATACTATTAATAATAAATATACATCTTTTTCTTATGTTTGGCATAACACACATATATATATATATATATATATATATATATATATATATATATATATATATATATATGGTCAAATGGTCAAATCTTTCGACTTTCTTAAGTCAACATTAGACCAGGTAGATGCTCCTTAAACATTACTCATACAACAAAATACAACCATCTATAAATAAAAAAGGTATATATATATATATATATATATATATATATATATATATATATATATATATATATATAGTGTATGTGGATGTGTGTGTTGTGCGTGCACACGTGCGTGTGTCCCTGTGTGAAACACACACACGTATATATATGTGTGTGTATATGTCTACACACATGAACGCAGGACAAATGTACACACACACACACACACACACACACACACACACACACACACACAATTATAAAACAAATATTAAAATAAAATATATTTTGTGTCGATTAATTTTACTGATCAACATTTACAAGTTACGTAAGATCTTTCTCAAACGAGGAGGAAATTCCACCAGGAATTGTTCAAAATTCATTTCGGAAGAAATATGGTCTAAGCTTTCGATTTTCTTAGGTCTCCATCTGGCTATTTAGAGGCAAATGATGAGTGTCGTGGCGTAGTCAAAGAGTGTTGTCACTTCGTTAGGTGTGATGTGTGTGTGTGTGTGTGTGTGTGTGTGTGTGTGTATTGTATTTATTTATTTTTATTTTTTATATGCCTTTAATGACGCGTTTTGTTAAATTATAATTCTTTTTATTTTGTTTGCTTTTGTTTGGTTTGATGTGTTTTACGGCATATCAACCTCAATGGGTTATTTAATGCCGACAAAATTTTCATTGTTGGTAATATTTTTTTTCCAAAAATCTACTTCTGGTAATATTTTTTCCTTCAAAAGTTTATTTCTAGTAAGAATATTCATTGCTGCTAATATATATTTTTTTTAAATGTATTGCTAGTAATATGTTTTTCAAAAATGTATTGCTGATAATAATTCTTTTTACAAAGTATTTCTGGTATTAAAACCTATTTTGACACTTTCATGGTGTTTTGACCCCTGTTTGGGTGTTAACTATTTGCCCATAGCTGGGACCTTAACAGGTGCTACCACCCTGAGTCAGAATGAACCTGGGAACATCAGCAATTAAGAGTCCTCAAAGCCTCCACATCAGAGGCCTTGCTGATGGACGCAGTTTATCGTCTAACCCAGGACACTCTTTTTATTTATAGATGGTTGTATTTTGTTGTATGAGTAATGTTTAAGGACCATCTACCTGCCCTAATGTTGACTTAAGAAAGTCGAAAGATTGGACCATATTTCTTCCAAAATTAATTTCAGAAATTTCCCACGGAATTTCCACTTGATTGAAAAGGTTCATTCGTAAGTTGGAAAAGTTGATCATTAGAATTAATCGACATAAATATCTGTTGTTTTTATATCTGCCTTAAAGTACAAGAACATTTTCTGCCTTAATACGCAGAATATATATATATATATATATATATATATATATATATATATATATATATATATATCAGACAGGTTTCGTTAAATAATTTAGACAAGTTCAGTCTACTTATTTTTGATAAAATCCTTTCATATTCGCGAATAAGCTTTTTTCGTGCGGTTGTTAAAAGACGAGAGGAAAACGCCGTGTTGGGTCATATTGCATTTATTTCAGAGTACTTTCGACATAGTATAATGTCATCATCAGGGTATTGTTAAATATAGAGTAAGTATTTTGTGTTCATGGTTTTGAAGGACAAAAATTGCTATGGTCATCAAAGATTTTAATATATATATATATATATATATATATATAAATATATATATATATATATATATATATATATGTATGCAAATGAAATGAGAACGAATTAAATAAAAATCAAAACCTTCATACTTTAATTTAAAAAATAGGGCTCGATGCACTATGAGAGCGATAATTCTTTATTATAGAATGGATATTAGATTGGAGCATATGAACCCGCTACATCAATGCATCCATCAGGCAGTGGTATGCTTACTATCCTATAATAAAGTGTGTATATATATATATATATATATATATATATATATATATATATATATATATATATATATAAAGTTGCAAATTAAAAAAATAATAACGTTTTATTATGAAAGTATTTATTTATTTATATATATATTTGATATTTCAGATTGACCTCAATCTTTCTTCAGAAATAACTGTTTGTTTACAAGTAGCGTCCGTCGCGAGATGCGGACGTCACGTGATATGGAACGCCACTGTGTTCGAATATACCTAACGTAACTGTAATAATATTTTAGATGTTGTTTAAAAAAAAATTTTATTTTTTAACTGTATCTAAAAAAATGTTTAACTAATGAAATATTTATTAAGATTTAAAATACCCAACTCTTTATTTAACCCTAGTTTATATGTATTTAATTTTAAAATCCAGTATTTTTCTTTTTTTCTGCGTGTGTATGTGGAACTGAAATCGGAATCTATCAATAAACATTTACAGTTTTCTAATGAGTGCCCTGATTGATTATATATATATATATATATATATATATATATATATATATATATATATATATATATATATATATAACGCAAGCTAAATAAAACAACCTGCGAACGCAATTTTTTCTCGTGCTTCCTTTATTTATTTCTTTATTTTTAAATTAATAGGTGGGGTTTTTATTTTTCAATTAAGGGGTGATTTTTTTATATTTTTAAATTAATGGGTGGGGTTTTGTCATATTGTTAAAGTATGTACTGAAAAATGAAGAAATTTTGAATTGTGACATGGGAACAAATCAAATGTCAGCCAGAGTTATAATGGAAACTTTATTACATAAAAACTGGGAATAATTTTTCTTTTTTTTTTTTTTTTTAATTTGTCCCATTGGTCGGGCGTGACCTCAGATTCGGGCGTCAGCCTTGAAATCAACACCGTTATTGATGTTTTTTTTTCTTTTATAACGTCTTTCTCTCTTTTCTTTCTGGCCTCAGGATCCTTTAATTATTTGATTGCAAACTTTTTTACTTGCACCAAATTCCACCAATTTCCTTTTGCCAAGCTGGAGGAAAAAAAATCATTCATATTTGCCGACAACGATTGGAGCATTTACTGAAAAAATTTAAATAAAGCCAGAAGAAAGGATTTAAAGAAAATTTGAAATTTTATCTCTAAAACAAAAGAAAAGATTAAACCATATAAAGCCAAAATGTATGGTTGTTAGTAAAAAATGCAGGCCAAAGTGCAAAAGCTACACAACGGAAACGTCAAATCCAAGCAAACGCATAAAATTAACCAATTACTGATGTCGGTAAATGTAATGTTGAAAATATGGCAATTTTAACATACAGAAAAAATAAATAAATAAAAATTGAGTTATCTGTCTATATTTCTGAGATGAGGTATTATGTAAACTATTTACATCATTCGGACTATTGTCTTCAGCTTTGTTGTAATATTTATCACAACGTTTCGGCCGTTGTACGCTCCGGCTTTTTTCATGTGGTTGGAATGTCGAACTGAACACTTTATTTCGCTCACTGGAGTAGACTGTAATAAGGAGTACCAGAGAAAAACGATAACAACAACGACAATTGCGATTTGAGCACTGGTAAAAACATGCAATGATAACAGCAAAAATGTCAATATGAGCACTGGTTAAAAAATGATGGCTGAGACATTAGGTTTATAATACTCAGAAATTTGCGGACAGATATCTTCAAGGACACATGGCACAGTGGATAAAGGCGTTAGTTAGATCCAATGACAGGACCCAAAGAGTTTGAGTTCAATACCTGGTTAAGGCGGGTTTAACGTGGAACTAAAACAGTCTACCCCATTCCAACCACCAGAGGAAAGAACAGCCGAAACGTTGTGATAAATATGGCAACAAAGATGAGGACAATAGTCCGAAAAAAATTTATGAAAAAGACTCTTACACGGTATTAAAATAAAATTATTTGTTTTACTTACATGAAAAGAAGAGTGTAAATCTTGGAAGAATTAAGCTAGTTAGAAAAAAATGTTCATATGAAAGTGGAACTAACATTATCGCATTTTTGTGTACAATACGAGATATTTTTTTTATTGAAAATTTAAGGCAAAACGCAGGGGTTCCATTAAAACATAAAGACTCATTTCCAGAAATTATTCCTCAGCATAAAACATCGCGTATTTGAAAGAGCAAGGTTTGAAAATACACTCAGCCCAATAGATAATAAGACACAAAGTAGGCAGGTGTTGATATCAATTGTTTACAAAAGTTATTTGATATGGCGACCATATTTGTTCTTTGGGAATCAGCATAATTGAAAGTGTTTTGTCTCAAAGACCGGAAATTCACTGAAATTAACATTAATTTCACTTTTTAAGAAAACAAAAATTAAAAAAAGGTATGTCTACTAAAACACGTGAGACCCCTAAAAATAATATTTAGTAATAAGAAACATTTCTTTTAAGTGAATTTTAAAACGTTAGTACGTATCTGTGAATAATAAAATAAAAAATCCAAAGTATCAAAAGCAAAATGAAAAGGAACATTAGGAGCACGATGAAGGAAAAATAAATGGAATGAAAATAGGCAAAATAAAAATGAAATAAAATAGTAGGAAAAAGAAAGAAAAGAAAGAAAAAGAATGAAAGTAGAACGAGGGGAAAATAAATATGAAAAGAATGAAAAATAAAAAGAAATAGAACAAGAAACGAAAAACGAAATAAAAAAGAAAGAGAAAATGAAAAAGTGAACAAAAGAAAAAGAGAAAGAAGAAAGAAAGAAATATAGAAATAAATAAAGAAAGAAAGAAAGAAGAAGAAGAAAGAACACGGCGACAGAACTAGAAAGCAAAAATGGAAAAAGAAAATATAGATGAAAGAAAGAAAGAAAGAAAGAAATCAATGAAAAATATAAAAGAAAGAAAGAAAGAAAGAAAGAGGCGAGAAAGTAAAAATGAAAAAATATAGATACCAAAGGAAAGAAAGAAAGAAAGAAAGAAAGAAAGAAAGAAAGAAAGAAAGAGGCGAGAAAGTAAAAATTAAAAAATATAGATACCAAAGGAAAGAAAGAAAGAAAGAAAGAAAGAAAGAAAGAAATGCTGGAAATCAATGAAAAATGTAAACAGAAAGAAAGAAGGAATAACTAAAAGAAAGAAAGAAAGAAAGAAAGAAAGAAAGAAAGAAAGATGGTGTCGAAAAAAGAAATGATGGAAAGAATAAAATGAAGGGAAAATAAATCGATAAAACTGAAATATAATGAAAAATAAAAGGAATGACAACGAAAAGAAAGATAAAAAAAACGAGAAAAAAAAACTTAAAGGAAAAGGAAAAGAGAAAGAAATAGAAAACAGAATGAGAGAGGGAAAACGAGAAAAAAGAAAGAAAATAGAAATCGCAAGAAGTAAAAATTCAAAGAAAAAGTAGGAAAGAAAAATATCCCTTAAAAATATTTTATAAATAGCAGCAGAAACGAAGTTTAAAAAGGATACGTGAAAAAGAGAAAAACATACAAACATACAAAAGACACACACAAGAAAGAATAACAAGAACCTTATAGTGTGGTGACATACACCCCAGCCGGTTTACCCTTTCAGTGTCGTCGCTCGACAAACATTCTACCATCGTAGCTGGCGACACGCTGTCTACGCCGAGACGAAAAAGAATTTGCCACAAAACATAAACAAAATGCAAACTTAACACCTGCGTTCTAATCCCATTCTCAAGCTCAGCTCTTGGTCAGTGTTAGCAAATGAAGCCAATACGACCTGTGGATTATTGTAGATTCGTGTTAAGTCAGGCGAAAAATATCTCGGTTTTAATAGTTTTGTATCCGTCGGTGTTCGAATAACGGTTAAGGCCAAAAACTTCTATAGTGTTATCTTAAAAGAAAAAAAAAATTATGCTAACAGGAAAGGAAATAAAAATGTATTTCTTGAGTCAGCGGAGGACCAAAGTTTAGTATAGGGAATTTTAGCGTGTTTTTTTTTATTTCAGGAAAAAATATTGATTTGGAAATATATACATATATATATATATATATATATATATATATATATATATATATATATATATATATATATATAGCAGAGCATTTACTTAAATATTTGCATCTATAAAAAAAAAACATATAAACATAAGAATATCTTAAACTAATTGTTGGACGTTGTCCATTTCTTAATGTGTGACGTCATTTGTTTACATTTGGATACGCATCGAGCAGATATGAATGTACGTAAGAGAATCAAGGAAAACAGTAGTTTAAAAGCAGTAAAATCGAACTTGCCAACCGAAAGAACTTCTGTGGCTCAATTGGTTAAGGCACGTCAGGCTATATAACGGTTCCGTATGGGATACAGGTTCGATTCTGCCGGAGGACGCATATTTTCTATGACAATTTCTCGGACATTCAGGCCGGTAAATGTTGTTAATACTGTTTATTATAAACAGAGCATTTACTTAGATATTTGGATGTCTAAAAAAGAATGTATAAACATAAAAATGTCTTAAAATAATTGTCGGACTTGGTCCATTTAATAATAACAATATATATATATATTATGCATGTCCAAAATGCTGAAAATCTAGCTGCTGCGAATAGGGATTTTAATTTATGGACGTCTTACCAAACTTGGTAAAGAGAATGTTATAATCTTTACATGACTTTTATGTCTGATATATCTTGCCCGCCGTAACATTTCCTGCTTAATAGATGATTCATTTCTATATTCAGCTTTGAAAGTAATTAAAAAAAAAATAAACGTGTTTTGTTATTAATTTTTTTAAAGTCAAAGATTGTTTCTCTGATGGATTATATAATTAAATTATAATACTTACTTCCACTTCCAGAATAGACGGATCTGTCGATTAATATTTTGATGTCTATTTAACCTAAACAGAATTATTCCAGACCCCACACGGTATATTTCATTTTCCACTTTTTTCCAACCTGTCTTTTTAGTACAAACTGTACGTTTATCCCAATCTCTACACCCGCCTTTTTCTTCTTCAAAAAAAAATTCTGAAGGTTTTCTCCAACCTACCCTTTTATTCTAACCTCATCTTCTATTCTGGAGTCGTTAGTAAAATAAAACCCTTTTCTGTTCCTAAAAAGTGGTAAACCCACTGAGGATCTAGATTTCAGTTTGGGAATAAACAGAAGTAAGCAAAGAATAAGTGTGAAATAAAAGAAAAATACTGATATTTTTAAAGGTGTTTTTTTTTTTTTTTTTTTTTTAAAGGGTATAAATTATAATATCTTAATATATTGTACGTAAAATAAACGAGGACTAAATGTTTAAACCCATCGAACTGTTTTAATTACGACAATTGCACAAATAACGTTTTACGACAGACACAAAATGAATCAAAGACAACGGAAGCACATCTGAGCAAAAGGAAATTGACCGGGCAACGACAGATATCGTTGCTAGTTATAGAAAAATGCATAGATTTGTTGTATAAATGATGTGCGAAATTATGCATGAAAATATATGCGTGTAGAAAAGAATAAATGTATGAAAAATGGGTGCACCGCCATATCACTACACATGACGAAAGCCTTACGCACATACATAGATACATACACGTAGATTCACATTTACGCATAAATACGAATACACACAAACACAGCAATATATAGATAAGTTTTTTCGAAATGTTATCTAAATACATAATATTGTGCTTATGTGTGCTTGCGTGCAGAACACTTTTCGGCATTTCCCGAAAAGTCATACAACATCTGTTGTGCAGAAATGGATTTGGTCAGATATTTTGACCTGCAATTGTTCTGAATAGACCCGCGTCATGTGTTTAGAAAACAGTTCCTGCAAATGGTACGTCATCACATACAAAGTATATATATATATATATATATATATATATATATATATATATATTTAAAAAAACACACACACACATATATATATGTGTGTGTGTATATATATATATATATATATATATATATATATACATACATATATATATATATATATATATATATATATATATATATATATATATATATATATATATATATATATATATATATTTTAAATTGTGTGTACTTTTGGCAGCATTTTTCATTGATGCATGTTTCATTAAATAATATAGACTAGTTTTGTGTATTTTATGTAAATTCTTTTCATATCATCTGATAAATTTAATAACGTTATCATTACAAGATAAAATCATATTATATATATATATATATATATATATATATATATATATATATATATATATATATATATATATAAGTATAGTTTTAAGGTGTGCTATATTTATAGGATAATGTACTCAATATCAGAGATAGATCGTATGTAAATATAAATATAAAAGTGAACATTGAAGCAGAATAAATCATCAGGATGCAATCGAAGGCCTGACGATTGCGTCCAGCATGAAACAGCCTGTCGCCTCTGAATGTTGACTTCAATATTGACTTTCACACACACACACACACACACACACATACACATATATATATATATATATATATATATATATATATATATATATATGACAATGTTCAGAGCAAAAATCGTAGATCTTTCCAAAAAACGACCATAAAAGCTGAGTTCCGTGGAAATAAAAAAAGCTAATGTTATGTGTGTGTGTGGCTGAATTTTTGTGGAATTATTTTTTTTTTCTTTTATTTGCCGTTTGCCTTCAGGACGTAGGTGATCATGGCTCTCCACTTCATCGTATCCCTTGTAATTCTCAATAAGTTTTGCCTTTTTGCTATATCTCTCAGACCCTGTTCTGCTATCTACTTGCTTAAGCTCGCTAAGTATGTCACGTGTTGCTTCCCCCATGTCTCTCTTTCTCTGTATCCGCCTTGTGAGTGTCAGATTTTCGAAGCCTTCCTTTTTCATTACGTGTCCCAGAAATTTCAGCTACCTCTTCCTTATGTTAATTACAAGTTTCCACTTTATTTGCGTCCTCTCCAAGACCTCATCGTTGCTCCGTGGTATCCTTAGCATCCTCCTGTAGAACCATACCTCAGTTGCCTCGAGTCTTCTCTTCATGTTTGAGGAGACCGTCCAAGATTCGCTGTCGTAAATCGAGGGCAGATATAATGTAGTAGTTCAATACTCTTTTCTTTGTTACCACCGTAATCCTCGTATCTCTTAATACTCTGCCTAACTTTTAGAATGCGTCCTTGGCCATTACAATACGTCTACGGATCTCAGCGTCGCACTTACCGTCCTCTGTCAGAACACTTCCCAGATATTTAAATTTTCGCACCTGCATGATTTTAGTGTCCCGACCTGCAAATTGCATTTCAGGCTCATCTTTTTTTGTCTTCTTGTAATGTATGCTTAGTCCCTTCTTCTCGCTCTCCTTCACTACCTTCTGAAGGAATATTTACATTAGTCGGACTATTGTCCTCATCTTTGTCGCCATATTTGTCACAACGTTTCGGCCGTTGTACGCTCCGGCCTTCTTCAGGTGGTTGGAATTTCGAACTGAACCCTTTATTTCGATCACTGGGGTAGACTGTTCTAGTCCCGCGTGCCATGTTTAATGAATGTCAGTTATCAGTTATCTCCTGCTAATTTTCCCTCTGAAAGTTCTCCACTGCCTTAACCAGGTATTGAACTCACCTTCTTTGGGTCTGTCACTGGATCTAACCAACGCCTTTATCCACTGTGCGTTGTGACAAATATGGCGACAAAGATGTGGACAATAGTCCGACTAATGTAAATACTGTACATAATACCTCATGTCAGAAATATAGACAGACTTCTGAAGGAGGTTTTGGAATGTCCTTTCCGTGTCTGCTATCAGCACCGTGTCATCTGCGTATTATATGTTGTTAAGATTTGAATCCTGTCAGGATTTCCAGTCCTCTCACAATTGCCTCTCTGTATAGGTTGAATAAGTCCGGTGAGAAGACACATCCTTGCCTTATGCCCCTTTCTGTTTTTGTATTTCTGCTGGCTGACCTCATGTTCTATCTGTATGCAGGCCGTTTGCTGCCAGTATAGGTTCTTGAGTTTTCCAATATCTTTCCCAAATATATCAAGGTATCTAAGCAGTTTCAACAGATGTTGTGGCGTACTTTGTCAAACCCCATTATATAGTCTATAAAACACAGGTGCACGTTCTTCTGCATTTGTATTGCTCTTTCTGATACCATCCTGAGCATGGGTATCGTGTTCCTTGTTCCAGTGTCTTTAACGAAACCGCACTGTTCTTGTACCACCTCTGGCCTGATTTTGCCGCGCGTTCTATTCGTCAGTGGAAAAAAGAAGCATATTAACAAGATTTTCTAAAGGAAAAAAAAAAAAAACATTCGCAAAATAATTTAATTCATTTGTGGGTGCAAATATAGTATAACTAATCGAGGCATTTACCTACAGTAAATCACGATGCACTCATTATTGCTGGAAAATGCTCAGGAAAATCGATTACTTGTTTAATGTTTAAGTGACATCAAGTCAGTTTACAAACATTAAAATCACTATTTGATTATTTTTTTTTAATTTTTTGTATAAAAATTGCTAAAGATTTTTAATACATAACCAGTTCAATGTCCACTGCATTTACCCCTAACTTTTAATCCTAACCCTAACTGCTAACGCTAACCATAACCCCTAACCCTAACCTTAACCCTAACATATTTCTTGCTTCCAACAGTTGGTAAATATCATACCATAGTAGAAAATGAATACTAGATATCATACTTTAGTAGAAAATGGACGGTAGATATCACACTATTGTAACATCCATCTGTGAAAATGTTCTGAAAGTTTCAGTAAAATTCCGACAATTATTTGAGTTTTGCAAGAATTTCCAAATTTAACGATCTTCCTGACGTCATAGGTTCCTAAGTAGGCATCTACGCAGACGACACTACTATTTAATCTTGCCTCAAAAACAAATCTAGTGTCGCGGACAAAACTGACCTGACCTTTTGTCTCAAAAAGGACATATAATCGGTTTTGTACTGGGGCAGGAATTGGCTGGTTAACTTTAACGACTCAAAAATAAAACTGCTCTCTATTACTCACTACAGAGAACAATCCCTGCCCTCTCCCTTAGAATGTCTGACACTCAACACCACGAGAGCACTTCTTTGCGACTGGTCGGTCTCACATTGTCTGACCTGAGATGGAACAAATTCATTGAGTCAATAGCTTCGTCCACCGCAAGGAAAGTTGGCTCCCTGTGCCGCGCCAGGAAATTTTTCTCGCCGGAGTCAATCCTTCAAATCTACAAGTCAACCATTCGCCCTTGCATGGAGTATTGCTACCATATATGGTCTGGAGCCCCTTCTGTTTGTCTCAAGGTCCTTGATAAAATCCAAAGACGGATATGCAATGTAATTGGCCCTGATCTCGTCTGCAGTCGCTCTCTCACAAACGTACTGTCGCCTCCCTCTGTCTTTTTTATAAATACTTTCACGGTAACTGCTCCGATGAGCTGCTTTCGCTGGTTCCCAGACTTCATGAATTTAAGCGTTCAACTATGCTGGTATCTAGCTCTCACCCCTTCACTGTGGAAACTGTTAAATGTAGCCATCTCTTCTACTCCAATAGCTTCATGTCTCGCACTTCTCGCCTGTGGAACTCCCTCCGCTTTTCTTGTTTCCCTGATAGCTATAATCTCTAACTATTCAAATGTAATGTCAATCGACGTCTCCAGATGCCTTGATCTATCTCCTAACCTTCTCTTCATACTTTCCTCTATCACTCCTCTTTGCTCTCGCTCCAACTCTCTGTAACCCCTTGGGTGCTAGTGGCTTCCCGCCGTGCTTGGGGTGAAACGCTTTAAAAAAAAACATCAGTGTGTTTTTCACCACAAAAAGACGCTAAAATTGCCGATACTAAACTTTGGTCCTCAGTTGACGCAAGAAATACATTTTCATTTCCTTTCCTGTTGTCTTTGTTTTTAAAGATAACGATATAGAAGTTTTGGGCCTTAACCGTTATTCGAACACCGACGGATACAAAACTATTAAAACAGAGATATTTTTCACCTGACTTAACACGAATCTACAATAATCCACGGGTCGCATTGGCTTCATTTGCTAACACTGACCAAGAGCTGAGCTTGAGAATGGGATTAGAACGCAGGTGTTTGCGCTTTGTTTTTGTTTTGTGGCAAATTCTTTTTCGTCTTGGCTACGCTCACAAAAAAATCATGAATGATTTTTATTACATAACCAGTTCACTGTGCATTGCTGTTAAGCTTTTTAATCGCACCCTGTAGAATCAGACCGAAAGTAAAATACGAATGTTATAACTGGAACGGCCTGAATTAGACTTATATAGTTAGATAATTTGGGAATCGTTTTGAAATACATGTTACCCAGTAAGGTTATTTTTTTCACTGTAACGGATAAAGTAAATCAATATTGGAATTTAGATTAATCAGTCCGAATATAAAACAGAATAAAACGTTTTAATGCCTAAAGAAGCATGAATCAGGATAATGATTACGTGAGCCGAATCATAAGCACCAGATTCAAAGACCCATCAAGTTAATAAGGCCGCACGAAACAACATTGCTCCTTCACCACAAACCCATGCATTGGTACCAAGACACGGGGAGAATAGGGAATGGAGGAACCTAAAGTGATATTTTTATCCTGCAAGGGTCGTACGGGCATCATGTGTACTGCAGCCACTGTAGAAATGGTGTTTCTTGGAAAAGATCGCCTGACGGAGGATGGTTTTGAATTCAGCGTTTTTCCTTCTTCAAGACCTGTTGCCATCCAAGGCTATAGAACCCAGTCTGTCCTGCTATTTACCCATAGCTGGGGGGAGAAGAAGATGACTCATACCTTACCCAAGGGTATTAGCACGTAAGTGAATGTAATGGATCCGAGTGTAATTCGAACTAGGCACTCCGATTCCACATTCCGAGCAGTTATCCATTACTCCACCGTGCTCCCCGAAGAGAAATTGCTCATGCCTAAATCGAGCTAAGGACTCAAATAGATTTCTCCTTTTATAAGATAACTGGACGCCTTTCACCTAAGTCCGCAGATTCATATTGTCTGGAACCACTTCTTTTTCCAATATTTCATATATTTAAATCCAGTTCGTTTATTTCTCTTCAAAAGCTGTTGACCAGTTCATCTGAACACCAGAGGAATTATCACTTACTCCTTATAAATTTGATATTGTATTTTAGCGTTATATTGTGGATATAACCACTACATCAATGCTATATGTTTCAGAGTTCTGGGACTCATATGGAAACCAGTTCATTTTTGGTGGTGCCTATGTTTTATGAAAGGGTCAAGAAAAATTACAAGATTTTATTTTTTGCTTAGATTTATATTCAAAACACTTATTAAAAAAAATAAAACTGTCTAAATTAAACAATGGATGAGCTTTCAAGCCAAATGAAAAGTTGCGTCGCTTCATATCTGCACCTAAGGGCGACTGCCTCCAACATGCCCCCACTTTACAACGCTTGGACTTCGACTTCTAAACAACTAAATGCAGTGTGGTTATTAGGGCATTTTTGTTACCTAAAATCTATACATCGGTTCACAGAACCGTGCACCTGGAAGAGGTCATCTCGCCTTATTGTTTCCCGCTATCACAGACAGAGAAAAACGAACGCAAAACAGAGAAAAGGAGAACGAGGGAGCTATAAAGAGAGAAGAAGTAAGAGCAATAGAGCGAGGGGAGTGAGGAAAGAGAGGGAGAATGAGAGGGAGAGAGCGTGAGTGAGAGAGAAGCAGCGAGAAAGAGCGAGAGAGAGATAAGCACACACATATATACACATGCGCACGCAAACGAACAGAGAGAGAGAGAGAGAGAGCGTGGTAGAAGGATAAATCTCAAAGAGCAACGAACTGAAAACTAACGCAGACGCGGACAAACAGACAGACACAAGAGAATGGAAAGACAGTGTTTTTAATGTTGAGAAAAGAAGCCGCAGAAGACTGAGGCTTTACAAAAAGCGGAGCACGGTTATATGGGTAGGGGGTGGAACATTTCGTGGGTAGAGAATTCGTAAAAGAGTAACGGGTTTGTGGGGAAGAAGGAATGGCTAGCTATTTGGGACGTGCACGTGTTTCAGATTAGAAGTACACTTCAAGGAAAAATTCGATTCGGAACGAGGCGCGGCGAGACGACCGCTCCCAAACGAAACATACTAAGCTTAAATATGACATCAGATTGTATTCATGTGCTTGAATATGTGCAAGTTCAGACCCCAAATACATGAGAGTGAAAAAAAAAAGAAAGAAATTCAAGGAAATATTTCACTAAGTCAGGCCGAAAACAAATTTGACGATCCTAAAAGAATCATAGACGGTAAAGTGGATCTTAGTGTACAGTGAGTAAGATATCATTATCTAATCAGTTTACACTGGTTCTGTCCAAGGGCAGGTGCAAGGATCTTACCCCCCAATTCTATGATAGCCCCCCCATCTACATATCAATGTTCATTAGGTAGCATTCATATAAAATGCAAATGTTATTGTAACATGGATCACATGCAAAATAGGTGAACAATTCATCTAGAAAAATTGAGAATAAATGCAATGTATCTAAATTGTTATGATGTCGATTTGGGGTTAGTAGAGACAAACGCCAAATAACACGTAACAATAAAAAGGGTTTTAATAGGTTGGTAAAAAAGTACAGAAATCGCCTGAGTAGTCAATAACTAGCTCAGCTAAGAACTTCTCTGTCTCTCTCTCTTCCATGTCAACTGACATGCCACTATTTAAAGTCTTTGTTCGCAGACGCAGACAAGTTCATCTTCCAGAGGAGTGGTAGGTTTCCGACACAACATAAATACAAATTAAAGACACGTCATAATCGATCATTCCATCTGAAATAAATCAATTGCGGTAATTTTTAACATCAACTTGAGATTTTTCTTGTTAAAAAATTGAATAATTTTAACGCATTTAACCTTATGGATGAAAAAAAGCGAATTTTATATAGTGTTTTTTCTTGGACTTTTTATATAATTTTTTTTTTTCCTAGACTTTTTCTAGCGTGAGCAAAATAAATTCACGGATTTGGACCCCCCCCAAAAAAAGAAGATCCCTCACTGACGTCAACAAAAAAAAAAAAAAGAAAAGAAAAGATTCCCCAATGACGTCAAAATCCGCGAAAAATTTTAATAGTTTGCTTAATTTAATTTGTAACGTATATGAATATAGGTAGTATATGAATATAGGTAGTATATGAATATAGGTCGTATATGAATATAGGTCGTATATGAATGTAGGTCGTATATGAATATAGGAAGTATATGAATATTGGTAGTATATGAATATAGGTAGTATATGAATATAGGTCGTATATGGATATAGGTAGTAAAAACAAACGTTGACGAGATAGTAGGGGTCACAAAGCACTGTCCAGAACTCCCAATCGGGATTGGATCCCAGGCTAGTCGGGGATTTCACAGATAGTACGCACCGACCCTGGTCTGTCCTCTTCTAGGATCCATTTTATCAGAATAAAAACCTTCAGTTAGCTTTGAGACTAATAAACAAATACGTATCATTACTAGCTGCTACGTATGTAAGCATCTCAATAAGACGTTGCGTCTCTGTTGTATTTCACGTCAGTGTACAAAAAATTGCGAAAATTTTACTGCTTGTTCACAAGGATAAACAAGAAACATGAATACAAAAGCCAAGGCAAGAAAAGAAAATGCGAACCATGTTTCCAATATACCATAATTACCCATGTATAATACGCCTACATTCATAACACGCACACCTAAAATTGCTGAAAGTTTGGAAAAATGATTCTACTCACGCATAATACGCACGCCTTGTTTGGTAATCAAACCCTATAAATTGTACCTCACAAATTTCATTAGGGCCAGTGTTTCCTACTCTTATTTAAAAAAAAATGGTTTTAGACATAGAATAATATTATTCTAATTTAGTTTTATGATAATTCTTATTTTATTTTATGTTTGTAAGTATCGTTAGGTATATATGATTGTATTTTAACCCATAATTATAGCACATCATAAATCTATATTTTTCATATATGCATACATACCATAATTCTCCTTGTATAATATGCATTGATCGATAATACGCAGACCTAAAATTGTACTGAAACTGTGGGGAAATGCTTCTACTCACGCATAATACGCACTCTTGTTTGGTAATTAAACCCTATAAATTGTACCTCTCCAATTTCATTCCTACTGTTATTTAAAAAAAAAATGGTTTTAAACATAGAATAATATTATTCTAATTTAGTTTTATTATAATTCTTATTTTATTTTGTGGGAATTTAAAAAAAATGTAGTTGTGCATAATACACACCCCTGATTTTGATTATTATTTGTTAGAAAAATGCGTATTATACATAGGGAATTACGGTATTTCTTTATTTCAGGAATTCTTTTGCCCGATCGAGGCAGTTAGGTAGGTTGCATTTGCGGACATCCTCTTCTAGTTATGACATCTAACGTTAGCTCTCTCTCTCTCTCTCTCTCTCTCTCTCTCTCTCAGTGTCTTTCTCTCTCTCTCTTTCTCTCTCTCCCTCTCCCCGCTGAAATGTAGTCAGGTACTACTCCAGTCCCAAATATGGCAGTGAAGTCTGCGATCGTAAATCCTCAACATCCAGTTTCCTGTCACCTGTTCCCGAAAGTTTCAATTATCATTCCATTTTCGTTATTGTTATTTTGAACACCTGACGTCTCAGACTTTATCGCTGGTCATAAAACAGGAAAGATAAAACTTAGAGAAAATCACCCACACCCTCTTCTATGTAGATGTTCCAACCATAATGTCACATACATACGGGTGAATAGAAATGTGTCAATGTCTTGTTCTCATTTATAGTGCTGCTCACTTATTGCTTGCATTGTTTCCACTTAAACAAAGTATGCACTGCCCGGCCAAGGGATTGAACTCAGTGTTACAATGTACTCTACTAAGTCACCAAATTCACGAAATAACGAATTAATCCACTAGGCTATCGTCCAGTATAGAGAATTCGCTGAGGAGAATTTGGAAAATTGAACCTTCCAGGAGGAGTGGAGCGAGAAAAGTCTACCTCCTTCGATTAAATAAAGGATTCAGTTCGGTATTTCCTTTAAGTTACCTGGATCGATATGCACATGATGAAGGCCGAAGTAATATAAATATTGATAAATCCTCATCCCAGAAATTCGAACAGAAATTGCACAAAGATATGTAATCAACGTTACCAGTCGAGTCCGCAACTCCACACCGCAGTTGTCTGCGAAATCTGTAATCGTTTCGGTGGCCGGACATTTGGCCGAAAGACATTTGGCCGACGGACATTTGGCCAACGGACAATTGGCCGTCGGACATTTGGCCGAGAGACCTTTGGCTGACCGACATTTGGCTGACAGACATATGGCCGACGGACATTTGGCCGACGGACAATTTGGTTGAACGGACATTTCATCAGAAAAGTACAAGTAAAATTAGTAACAAGGAATACTTTAAATATTTTAATTAGTAGTATTATAAGGTAGAATAGGACTAATAATTACCACTGAATTTCAAGTGATTAAATTAGTAAATCTAAATTTAAAATTAAAAGTTTTCTTATTTCAATATTTTTTATTGAAATTCAGTCAGTCAGTTATGCGCCATGCTTAGGCTATCATGACTGACGATGCAGATATTTTTTCCGCAGTAGGTTGCCATTTCATTCTGCGGTAGACCAGTTGTCATCCAAGGCTATAAAACCCAGTCTGACCTGCTAGTTACCCATAGCTGTGGGAGAAGAAGCTTTATGCCTTTCCCAAGGGTATTAGCAAATGTAATGGATTCGACTGGAATTCGAACACGGCTCTCCGATTCCTAAGTCCGAACCGCTACTATTTTAAAAAAATATTTGAGTGTATTTGGGTAAAAAGTAACACTTAATTATTTAAATTCGTATTCAACAGTAAGATAAAGGTTAGTTCATCCCTTCAAGATAATAATCATTAAAAGCGAAATTGAAAGATCTTTCATATTGTGAAAGCTTAAGTCTTTTGCTGTAGTAAGATGTGCTTTTTCTCAAAATACTTATCTTGTGGTAATATTTGAAATAAAATATATGTACAGAATAGATTTTTAAAAATCTGTAAAAAAAACAAACCAAAAAAAAAAAACGAAAACTTATAAATTAATACAGTAAATAAATATAAATATATTTAGCAGATTAAGATAAAGTGTGTGACATACATGTAAGTACGCCACTACATTTTCGGCTAAATGTCCATTCTGTTAAATATCCGTTTGGTGAAATGTCCATTCGGTTAAATATCCGTTTGGTGAAATGTCCATTCGGTTAAATATCCGTTTGGTGAAATGTCCCTCGGCTAAATGTCCTAGTACCAACTTTTCTGGTCTGTATAGAATCCAGGTTTTAAATATAGGGTGTTTTTTTTTTCGATTCGCTAACCATTCAACAATGTGCGCATCCACAACGCCGGGCATTCTGATTCTTGTAACGCTAATAAATTGATTCTTTTGGACAAGATTATCCGGTGTTTTGTTTGTTTATTTCTTTCTTTGTTTTTTTTTTTTTGGTTTTCTTGTGATGGCCCAGCTGTTGAAAAAAAAAACTATTTCTTAATCATTTCATCCCAAATAAGGCAAGAAATCCCCTAAGATGCTAAGGGTTACAGAGTGTACAAAAATATGAGAAAGAAAAAGAAACATTATTATGTAATGAGAACAATAAAATAAGAGGAATTAAAAAGATAGAATATAACGATTGGCACTGCATTTAATTTGTTGAAACTCAAAATTGACTAGAAAACAAGCAGCTGGAAGAGATAATAACGATAACCCTATCGAGAAGAATTTCTTAACATAGAACTTACGGTTACATCTAACTATTTCAAATATAAGTTCAGACCTTGCCGCCAATTTAACAGTATGCTTAAATTTATAAAGTCTATGTACCAAAGAGGAAAGATCATTAGAACGATTTCCGTTAAAATATTTCTAGCAAACGTCATGAGGAAGCTACGACGATGGAGGAGACTGAAGCCAAGATCCCAGATTAGGATCGATAACAATGCATATACTTTGTATTTTATCAAGAATTTCTGAATACATTGCAGAAATACGAGACCAGATTTGGCAGCAACATGCAATGTATGGACGAATGGTAGGGTTATAAATGTTTCAGAAGATAAAACAAAAATAGAGATAAAGAAAGAAAATCTCACTACCTGAGTTGGAAACTCTCGTCTGGTTCATTGAAATTCATGAGATCAATGCTTGGGTCTGATTGTACAGAAATGTACAACGGCATAGCAGAAAGACAGATCGGCGTAATAAGAAGTAACTGACAGTTAGTGATTCCGAAATTCTTTATAAAGGTATTGGATGTGACATCTAGAAGAAGGGCATTCCTTGTTGATCAAAGCTTCCTTTACATAAAAGAGTGGAAGTTTACTGAAGGCGACAGACAACGATATTTGTAGCACAGAATACAAGAATACGTCGAAAGTTCTCCGAACAAGAATCAAACACGAAGTCAAGACGCAGTAAAGTAAGTGTAGCACGTGTAGCAAAATATATGGAAAATAAAGTATAATACATAAAAATAAATAACATTATAACCAAAAACGTTTGCAGCTTCTCTTTAAAATGTTCTTGTTGGAACAACTATAGAAATTTCTCCATCACAAATATATATATTGCCATCCACAGACAGACTGTTTCATTGTTCATCAGTTTGGTTAGACGTCCGGTTAGCTTCTGGCTAGAATCGAAACCCGGCTGAGATTCCATCAGTCGGTGACTCTACCCCGAAGCCATTGACGCACGGCAGCGATGAAGGTGAATTTAAGCGTATTTATATATTAGATAAACACACAGTGACTGAGAGAACTCGATTCGATTTACCGAAGAGTCTTGCATTATTAGCCGTAATAATCACTGTTTACAAACTCACACTTCCTCAACCAGTATATATATATATATATATATATATATATATATATATGTATGTGTGTGTGTGTGTGTGTGTGTGTGTGTGTGTGTGTGTGTGTGAGTTTCATTAGAGAAATTGACGAGGTACTGCGGTTATGTTTTTTTTTAATGTTTATTTACTACTTTTCTGGACATAAATTTTGTTGAGATTATCCATTATTAAATATGATTTTATTTCTTTTTTTTTACTTTTAACTGAATGTATGGATTGTTTTATGAATGTATCTAGAGTTATAGGAATGTTTTATTTTACAAACAGGGTCACCATATTCTGGGTGTGTTTGTAGCTGATGTTACTGAGTGTTGGCTTTTTTGGTTTTTAATAATAATGCTTCCATTATTTTAAATTATTTTTTTTTACATAAATAATAGTAAGATTTTATTTCTTTTTTTCAAAGCGGAGTTTTTAGGGGTTTTTTTAGGCAATTGCAAAAAAAAAAAAGTCTAACCTTTTACAATTTCAGAATTTTTTTTAACTAAAGATGGCTCTGGGATAAATTAAAAACACGAATGACCCGCTTACTTTCCGGAGACCCTAAAACTCAAATTCAGTCTTTTTTTCTTTTTTTTTTTTAGCAAGCTTTAGAAGAAAATAAATAAAAAATCGCACTTGACCCGTAGGCGGGTCCGGGAACGCACGCTGACATGTGGCCCAATAGACACTCAATTAGCAAGCCTTCTGGGCAGTGTTTGGTAGAAAAAGATTAAAAGTTGCACTGACTGGTCGCAGCCGGTGGGTGGCCTAAATCCTTCTGAGGGACGAACGGAGGCCACATGCCAAATTTCAACTCATATCGCCCAAATTCTGAGAATCCTATGAAACACGAGCAGACAAACATACAAACAAAAGTGCGGATATATATATATATATATATATATATATATATATATATATATATATATATATATATATATATATATACTTCATTTTATATGCAGATATTGCGCACCAGAATGCTTCTTCAGTAATGTCTATTCTGGGTTACAGAAAGTTTCACGCCATCACGACTTACTTTCACTCCCATAGGCCAAGGCAAGATCTATCGCTTTTCAACAAACATCATTACATAGCGGCCACAAGATTGCAGAAATTGTAAACAATATTTGTACCTACACAAAAAAGAACCTTTTATTCAAGTCTGTGTAGGAGTATTTTGTTAAAAAGTGCTCAATATGCATTTCAGAAAAATTGAATTTGTAGAGCTGGCAATAAAATATAAGATAAGAAAAAATCCACGCGTCGCGGACTACCCGGGTTTTGACCATCCACAAGTAACTGCCCTGACTAGACCGTAAGCTCAACACCTAGGTAGGACGTTGCGCGTAGATTTTTTAATCTATTATATATATATATATATATATATATATATATATATATATATATATATATATATATATATATATATATATATATATGAGGTAATTATAACTTCTCGACACAGGAGATTTTAAAAATTTTCTGATATTTGGCGATATGCTCAGATTTCGGGAAATGGTTCAAGCCAAGGAGCTTTCCTTACCTTCCCGTGTGTATTTGGGGTGTATATCTTTTCTGCAAAAAACATCTGTAAGTTTCTGAAAAGATTTCATTCGTTCAATTCTATTTTTTGTTTATATTAATTATTAAAATGAAAAGAGAAAACGCTAGTTCTCTTCATGTTGAAGCAAATGAAATAACAAAAAAAACAAGGAATTTTGACACAGTTATTTGAGCAATGGTGTTAAAAACTAAATTTCCACACCTGCAGGAAATCTGGTCCCAAATGGATGTGTATGAAAGTGGAAGTATGCATACATATTGACGTCATAGTTTCAGACATATATATATATATATATATATATATATATATATATATGCAGGGTGTAACAGCAAAATTGTCTGAATCGTATAACAGCAAAATTGTCCAATTATTAGATTGAAATTTGAACCATTTTATTTTAGAAATTATTAAAGCTATCATGTTGGAATTCTCCGAGGATTTTGTACCACTATTGAACTTTTCTTTGTGAAATAAGAATAAATAATTACACTCCCAGCTTAACAGAAAAGCTTGATGAAATCAATCATAAATGAAAATGATATGTTCATTACTAATTTATCACAGCTAAAGATTTGTAGCTCTGATATATATATATATATATATATATATATATATATATAAAGTGCTGTTATTTTTCAACATTTATATCTAAATAGTCTACTTTCCAAATTATATATAAATAGCCGAGAAAAATAACAGCACTGGGGCCTGACGATTGCATCTAGCATGAAACAGACTGTCGCCTCTAAGTGTTGACTTATGTTCACTTATATATATATATATATATATATATATATATATATATATATATATATATATATATATATATTACGGAGGAAACAAATATTCGTACACATAAAATTTTTAATTTATTGTATTTCCAACTAAGGAATAAACATACTTTTCATATAATTAACTGTACACAGATGCATAATGAAGAAATATGCTTAGAAAAATGATTTATAGGAAAGAAATGACATATATTTTAATGGGTGAAAAAAAGTCTTCGTACAATGGAAATTTCAGATTTAAATACTTTTAAATTGTTTAGGATATT
>CAHIKZ030005610.1:2312500-2325000 GCA_903632075.3 Acanthosepion pharaonis
ATTTAAAGCCAGAAAATATCTTTAGACCGTAATAACGTTTTCGCTGTAATAATGGTTCTGCGATACAAGTCTTACTAATTAACACATAGCTGGGGGTAGAATAGATGGATTCCTATCTTTCCCAAGGCTATTTGTGCGTAAGTGAATACAAGTAACCCAATGGGAATTGGAACTCGGCTCTCCGATTAACAATTCCCAGTCATTAGACATTACACCACCCGCACATTCATATTTACAGCATCTGATATTCTTAATGGGTCACCCATCGAGATACTGTAAACGTTGCTTGACTTCACGGATCGTACAGGAACCAGTATTTTAACGTGTTATGGCCGTAAGCCAGAGACACACAGGAGAAACTCAAGGTATTTAAATGAAAGATTATATGAACACAAAACGGATCTTTTACAAAACAACACGCGCAAGGCATCAGTTACTCACTGTAATGAGTGTGACTATAATTTTGATTTTTTTTAGAGAAAGCAATTAACTAAGGGGAAAATGTATAGAAAGTGCTTTAATCCCTAGATCATTTATAGACAATTTACATCACATTTCTTACAACATTTTATAAATTTAATTCTAATTTCCAAAGTTCATTTTGGGAAGAAAAGTAGAAGAAATATGACGTCTGAATTTTTAGGATGAAGAGTCGTCATTGTTACGCTATACACAGACACACACACATATATATATATATATATATATATATATATATATATATATATATATATATATATATATATATATATATATATATATATATATATATATATATATATATATATTAAGCATTACTCTTCATTTGAGTCGCTTTTAAATTGAGCTGTTGGCATATTTCGTATAGAGAAAAACGTTAAAAATTCCTATATATATATATATATATATATATATATATATATATATATATGTGTGTGTGTGTGTGTGTGTGTGTGTGTGTGTGTGTGTTTTCGGACTGTTGTCCACAATCCGAATCGTGTAAAGAAATATGGTCCAAGCTATTGGCTTCAAAAAATCGAATAGCGAGACCAAATTTCTTGAAATTTTGATATTTTTGGCCGAATTTCCTCCTTTTCTGAGAAGGATAATTCGTAATTTAGAAAAGTTGACATATATATATATATATATATATATATATATATATATATATATATATATATGTATGTATTTCATTAAAAACGACAGTCAAGGTACTACGGTTAAGCGTTTTATTTCATTTTTCTTGTGTTCTCTCAAGAGCTTTCTTTTCTGGACAGAGTGTGTAAAAACTGTCCAAATATTTTATATTTCCGAGCGCTTTCGGCTATACCTTTAGCCATTATCAAGGATGATTCGATTTTTTTGCTTAATTCAGTGTGTACATTATTTGTATGTCTTAGTGTGTAGCAGGGATGTTTTTAATTTCCAAGTACGGTTAGCATATTGTGACCTTGTTCGTAGTTAATATTGTTAAGAGTTGGCCTTTTCTTTTTTATTATTAAAGCTTCCATTATTTTTAATCTTTTTTTGCAGGTGGATGCAGTTATTATATTTGTGTTTTCTACTAGTATGTTTTTAATGGAGTCTGGTAAATTTGTGTGTGTGTTTAAATGGGTTCTAATGGAGCTGTAATCAGATAAGTGTAACGTAAGCCATCTGGATAAGCATGTGGTTGTGTAACCGATGTAATTATTTATGAGTTCGGTTTGATCAGGAACACAGTTCCTTAAGGGGCATTTGAACTCATAGATAATGTTCGTTCTTTGTAATTTTGACTTAGCTGGTGTGTTGTTATTTTTGAAGATAAGGTTGGCTGTCTTAAATTTTTTATAATAGATAATTAATTTGATTTTTTCATTCAGGTCAATTGGGGTAGTGTATTTCTTTATAATATGCCTTAGAGAAGATTCGTTTGTAATTAATATGCATTTGTTTTTTGTAATAAATTTGTATGTGATTTTTGGTTGTGTGTTCACTATCGTCATTACTTTGGGGAGAAATAGTCTAATTTGGTGGTCTATAAGGTGGTTAGGGAAGCCGTTTTTGATTAGTGTTTGTTTAAGATTATTAAGTTCTTTGAGGAAGTGTAGTCGAGAGGATGAATTCTGGTGTGCTCTATTTAGAAAGTTTTTTTTTTTTTTTATTACTGCTATTTTGTACCTAAGTGGACATTAGGTTTTGAAGTTAAGGTGGCACGAGTTTTTGCTGGTGTTTTTTTTTTTTTTTTTGTATAATGTAATGAAAGTGTTATTGCTGTATTCAACGAGGGCATCTAAGAATGAAAGTTTGTTTTTTTGGCTAAGTTCATAGGTAAAGTTAAGGACGGAGTTTTTCTCAAATGTAGCCTATTGTATCATTATTGAATGTATCTATTTCTTTAATGTTATCTACAACAATAAAAATATCATCTACGTAGCGAACATATATTTTTGGTTTACGGACCTGTGTAAATATCGTATTTTCTACGGAGGGCATGTAATAGTTGGAAAAGCATGGACCGAGTGGATTTCCCATACTAACACCATTAGTTTGGGTGTACGTGTTTCCATTATGGTCATAGAATAGAAACTTTGGTTGTGCATGCGCGTAGCAATTTTTTTAGTATGGATGGTTTGATAGATGGCGGAGGGATAGAATTATTAGTATAAACAGAATTGAGGATAATATCAATAGTTTGGTCGACATGGACGTTTGTAAATAAGTTTTCGACGTCAAGTGACGCTATTATACCTTAGTTTGGTTTAGTAGTTTTTTAAAATTTGCAAGAATTCGTGGGTGGATGTGATGCTGTAATTGGTAGGTAGGTATGGAGTGATGATGTCGTTCAAGAATTTTGATGGCTCGTAGATAGGTGTTGGGATCTGGGAAATAATATATATATTTAATTTATATATATGTCAAGATAAGATACTTAACTTTTAATGTATTTGTGAGTTGAATTCGGGAAAATATTTTCTCCTTTTTCCATTGCTTGACAAATGTGCGACCACGCGGAAAATAACGCGATCATATGGACCTTCAAGTCGAGGGTACAGAAAAAGTTAAGTATATTTCTATATTACACTGTATATTTTATATTAAGCACAGTGTCCCCATAAGCTTTGAGATTTTTTAAATATTTTTTAGTGTTACAAAAGTGATGTTTTAGTTGATGGACACAAAGACGAAGGTCACTGAAATTTAAGTTTTCAATTTAATTTTTTTATATAATATGTGTTTGGTTATACAGTCTAGCCAATTTCATTTAGTTACTGCTATTTATATTTTTATCGCTATTTTATTAAGTATCTCACATTGTGATAATAGAAGATCTACTAAGAAACGTGAAATTGAAGAATCTAGACGCAAAATTACTGTGAATGGTTTCCCGTTAAAGCACTTTCGATACACTTTCCTCTTAGTAAATTAATTCTTGTTTTAATTAAAGTAGCACCCTTTTATCGAAATTATGACCAGACTCATCATGGTGAGCAACTAATGCAATAATTGTTTTATTTTATAAAAGATCCCTTTTGTGTACATGTAATCTTTTAGTGAAATTTCTTTAGGTTTCTCCTATGGATTACTTGTGGCAATTATTACATATGACAAAGTAAATTAAACCTTCACTGTTTACTTTATTATCATGTTGTTTAGCATTAATGAAGTATTTTATTCTTGTAGAAGTAGTTGTAATACATTTGATGCTCATGATGAGCAACTTATGCAATAATTGTTTTATTTTATAAAAGATCCCTTTTGTGTACATGTAATCTTTTAGTGAAATTTCTTTAGGTTTCTCCTATGGATTACTTGTGGCAATTATTACATATGATAGAGTAAATCAATCCTTCACTGTTTACTTTATTATTATGTTGTTTAGCATTAATGAAGTATTTTATTCTTGTAGAAGTAGTTGTAATACATTTGATGTTGAGCTTATATAAAATCTTTTCAATGGTAGTTCTGATAGAATTGGTGGGTAGATCGATATAAACTGATTCGTTAGGTTTGTCAGAATGTTCTGCTCTTCTATTTTTAAATATTTTACAAGTCTTTTGTTTTACATTAAACATGAAATAATTAGAGTATAGGAGTAACTTAAAAGTATTTTCAATGTATTTCTCCTCTTCCTACTAATACCGAAGTTTACAAATTCTGAGTGTTCTGGTATAGACACATTTCAATTTCATTTTCTCCAATATATATATATATATATATATATACTGACAATAGAAGACGTGACTCATGGGGCAGAGTCCGTTGGTATAAGTAGACAGGGATGAGTCACACGACGGAATTTGTGAAGAGCTGGTGCTAGATTGAGTCTGGGTTGTTACCTCTACGACAGTTGGTCCTGTGGGCATGACGCTAGCGTCATATCGTAACGTTCCGGGTTTCAATTCTCGGTAGTGGATGCGCACTGCTGACGAGTCCCCAAAATAGGACGAAACGGCCGTCCAGTGCTTTCGGCATTCTGTTGAGGAATCTTCTCGATGAATTAATTATGTTTATTCAATTCAACAGTACAGAGAGTCAACCATTTTACCTGCATCCTCAGAAATGGATTGTAGGTCCGAGTTCCACAAGAGGCCGGGGGTCAGTTTGAAACTCAACAGTCTTTCAAGGCACGGTGCTTCCCCCACAGAGGACTTCCGCTCATCCTGATTTGTGGTAGTTCGAGGTCACCAGCTTGGTCTCCGAGGCATTGAATATAACCGGCCAGCTTTTTACCCTACGTATATATATATATATATATATATATATATATATATATATATATATATATATATATATATATGTAGTAATTCATCGAGCTCAGAATATAATCTTCAACAGAATGCAGAAAGCAATGGACGGCCGTTTCGTTCTATTTGGGACTTCATCAGCAGTGCGCATCCACTATCGAGAATCGAACCCGGACATTTCTGCATTCTGTTGAAGAATATTCTGGGCTCCATGAATTTTTCTATATGACTAATCTAATTCACCAAAATTTCTTCACTTGTATATCCTTGCTTGACCCACCTAATGCTCGTGAAGAGCGGCTAAGTATCAAAAAGAAGACGTGGCTCTTGGGGCACAGTTCCGAAGTTATCCGCATACTTGTATGAGTATAACTGTGGAACTGAGTGAGCAGCGGCGCTATATCGAGTCTAGTTTTTCCCATCGTCAGCAATGACTATGGCAAAGTTGGTATGATGCTTGCGTTGTATCGAAATGGTTCGGGTTCGATTCTCAGTAGTGGATGCGCACTGCTGATGAAGTCCCAAATAGGACGAAACGATGAAGATTTTTCTGGGCCCGAGGAATTACTATATATGATTAATCTACCCCCACCCAATTTTTCACTTATATATATATATATATTTAAAAATTCAACAGACTTTAAAAAAGATACATTATCGGATGAATTTAAGTAGTTTTTTAACATCCAATATAAGGACTGAGAGTCATTCGAGGTAGATGTTTTCGGAATGAGGTTTTTGATATGAACGTAAAAGAAGGCGTATGAAGGTTAAGAAGATGAACATAAGCAGGACAGATAACGACTACTGCCTAAATGTACCACCCACACGCAAGCACACACACACACACACACACACATATATATATATATATATATATACATTAGAAAATGTACATAACCGGTTTTGTAGTGGGTACATCTACATGTAAGAGTGCTTTACACTTGTTTTGAACGCTGAAATCTTACTCTTCCTTCTTTTATATTTGTGATTATATATATATATATATATATATATATATATATATATATATATATATATATATATATATATATTGCAGTATTTATTGTACAGCAGACATGTGCCGCATCGTGATTTTCCACCTGATGAAACGTCAAAAAAGATTTTCTAATATAACACTGCATAATAAATAAATATATCTCTATATATAAATATATAATCTCTCTCTCTCTCTCTCTCTCTCTCTATATATATATATATATATATATATATATATAAGATGTTTAATGTAACACTACATAATATGTACGTTTTTGTGTGTGTCTGTGTGTGTGTGATTTTCAGAGCAGACTAAGATCAAGCACATGGTCTCAAGGTCGCATTGAAGTGTGACAGTCACGATGCAATGTACATACACACACACTCACTCCCTATCTATCTATCTCTCTCTACACACACACACACACACAGACACACACACATATATATATATATATATTTATATATACAGATATATATATATATATGTATGTATGTATGTATGTATGTATTTGCTTTATATTGTTTTTAGATACAGACAATATGAACATAGCAATCTACACTGCATGTTGACTGTCATATATATATATATATATATATATATATATATATATATATCTTGTGTGTGTGAGTGTGTGCGTGTGTGTGTGCGCGTGTGTGCGTGTGTGATAAAGAGATATGATGGTTGTGTGTGGAGGTTGCCAAGAAATCTATCGCGTACCACCGAGACGATATGTTCCAGCACACGCGAAACGACAGATGGGCGGAACCCGAAGAAAGATAGCTTAGATAAAATTACTTACATACGCACACTGGGATGAAGAACTTTCACGGGCACATTGGAAGATATCATAAAAGCTATTGCCTGCCTGTGCCTATATTTATTAAGGTATTGGCGGGTGTGATATCTACTCTCGCTTCCCGATAAGAAGTGATAGCTACATCAGAACAGATTAGACATATAGAAGGGCTCTGATGAAATAACAGGTAAAAAAAGGCGCGTACCAAAAATATGAGACGAAGGAGACACGGTGAGGCATCCACGTGTTTATAGGGGTGCTTGGTGCAGCCACACAACCCTCTGCACCCGAGCGTGTAAATCAGTGAGTGTGTGTATATATATATATATATATATATATATATATATATATATATATATATTGATAGATAGATAGATAGATATAGAGAGAGAAAGGCAGAGAGATAGATAAGAGTTTATAGTTGTTCCAACGAGAGAAAAGTGTATATTTTAAAAACAAGAGAGAAACCGGAAACGTTTTTGGTTGTAATGTGGAGTTTTTTTAAAAAATATATAAATTATGCTTTATTTTCCATAATTTTAAAGTTTAACGTCGAAAAACACAAGAAAATTCCTTCATTTTAATAATATGTAAAAATATCAACATCTTTGCCTGAAGAACGAAGCAAGACCCGAGCCCCGTGTAGCAAAATTATGGAAAATATATATAATTTAAAAAAAAAATCCACATTGCAAACTAAAACTTTTGCGGTAACTAACTTCTTTTTAACATCAAATTTTTTCAATTACAAAGCGGCCCTTTAAATAAACGCAATTTTACTTTCCTTCGTTCCACCTCTCCCCCCCACCTTGTCTTTCCCTTCCTCTTATTCTAACATTAAATTGTCTATGGTGTGTGTATGTCACCACGAAATGTATCTTTATGCATTAGACTTCCGTCAACATTCATTTTTCTCTTACTTCAACCCCTTCCACCCACCTCTTCTAAAATTCTCTCTGTTAAGGTTTAATCCCTCCTCCTCATACTTACACTCTCTCTAAATTCTGTTTTTATTTCCAGAGTTGGGTTTTTTCTGTTTTCTTTTTGAATTTGTAGGTCTGATGAATTGGATCGTATTTACGATTCCAATGGAATAAATTATGACCATGGAATATTAGTGTTTAAGCCTTTTTATTATATATATATCTTGCCACTCGTATTCGAGAATACCCGTCTGCCATTCCCTATTACAGGCGCTGGTTCAGGCACATTTGTGTTTGCTCAACACCCACAGAATTCACTTATGTTTTATACTGCAAATATACTTAGAAGACCTTAGTTAAAATTTCTGGGAGAGAGTGTGTTATCTAGCGTGTTCAACAATGTGAACAAGGCCAGCACACTCAGATCCTCGGACACGATGACTTGTGACTTCGTGCTAGCAAAGTCCACCCAAGTTTTGAGTCAACCCAAGTTTTGAGTCAACCCGTGGTATGGTTTTCAGGCACTTTGCAAAGGTTTCACGCACTGGGATCGCCATCTCCAGACCGATAACACCAGGAAGTTTCCTTCCTGACAAATCAACCGTGGTGAGATTCGAACCCGGGCCTCATGGTCAGAAATTGAGCGTTATATATACATACATACACACATATCTATCTATCTATCTATCTACCTATCTATCTATCTATCTATCTATCTATATATATATATATATATATATATATATATATATATATATATATATATATATATATATAGCGTGTCCAGTTCTAGGGAGACGTGTGGGTGTGCGGGTGGTGTAATGAATAGCGACTGGAATGGGAATTCGAACAGCCAAGATCAAATACCCATCGGGTTTGTTATATGCACTTTCGCGGAAATATCTTTGGGAAATGTACAAATCAGTCTCGTCCCTTATTTAATAAAAATCAAAAAACAGAAAATTAGTTATTATATAATAATATATCCTAAACTACCGTATATAAAACCAACATGCTTGGCCACCCGGAGAATGTTTTTCTGTAAATAAAATTCTACAATATTTTCATGGTAACTGATGAGCTACTTTCACTGGTACCCCAATTGCATGAATTTAAGCGTGCTACTATGTTGACATCTCGGTCCCACGTATTCACTGTCGAAACAGTTAAATGTAACCGCCTCTTCTACACCAACAGCTTCTTATCTCACACTTCTTGTCAGTGGAACTCCCTTCCTCTTACTTGTTTACCTGATAGCTACAATCTTCAAATATTTTATAATCCTCAAATATTCAAATATAATGTTAATCCACATCTTCTGATGCCTTGATCCTGATCCCCGTCCTTCTCTTTATCCTTTCCGCAAACACTCCTCTTTAATCTTGATCTTACTCTCTGTAACCCTTTCCCTGCTCGTAGCTCTCCCGTCTTGTTTAGGTTAAAATGCTTTAAAAAAAACTTAATATTCACCATAATTTAAAATGTTTCCCTCCATTTTTTTTCCTGTACTCGGGCCAATCAAAATATCTTTAAACAAACGGTGTATATACAAACTCGACATGACCAACCAAAAACGGAATGTTTGCATGAGAATATGGAAAAAGAATTTCCCATCTAGGTAGTAATCACGGTAAAATGCTGTTAAACACATTGTCAGCCTTGACAGCTGATTTAGGCCAATGAGATTTTCTTTTACCGCGAAGAAATCAATGATAAAATAGATAATATTTTCTGGATTAGCCTTGGCTGGACTCGAACGGAGTGTTTAAGCAAATAGACATTTTTTTTTTATGGGTTGAATTTATGACGCTCACGTCTCTAGATTTTGTTAGCGAATATGGAAGACGTAGGAAATTGATATATATATATATATATATATATATATGAACTATTCTCAGAGTGAGGAATGTATTCGAAATGTACGTATTTCGAAATGTTCTCAATTGATCAAAATGACGAACACTCCGGTTGGCTCAGGGGAAAGCAGTTATCATATAATGTACGTAATAGAAACAAACAATTTCTTTTTAGCGTACAACGTAAAAATATTTCAAAAACGTAATATGAAAAAGAAAAAAAACAATCAGAAAAGAAAAAAGAAAAACAAACGATTCATTCTTTTATGATCATCAATTTATTTGTTGTTTTGGGCGGGGGAACAACAAAAAATACAAGGTAATCTGAAATATTCTTGTGAAACAAAGAAAATCGCTAAGTACACGATATGAAAGGACACACGCACGCACAAACAAAACACGCACCCACACATACACAAACACCTATATATATATATATATATATATATATATATATATATATATATATATATATATATATATATATATATATATATATATATATATATATATATATATATAATTGAAAAGATTGTTATTCCTCCCATTTCCAATGATATTTTCATATATGTGTGTGTGTGTGCGCGCGTGTGTGTGCGCGCGCGTGTGTGTGCGTGTGTGTGTGTGTGTGTGTGTGTGTGTGTGTGTGTGTGTGTGCGCATACGCGTGTGTGTGATAAAAGCATGGTTTATGGCATAGTATATTTATCATGTGATATCTTGTGACATTTATGCGTAAAAGTCCGCAATATCAAAATGTATGTGTGCGTGTGTGCATGAGTGTGTTCATGTGTGTGTGGGGGTGGTTGTGTATGTCTGTGCGTATATATATATATATATATATATATATATATATATATATATAAAAGATTGTTACTCCTCCCATTTCAATGATATTTTCATATATGTGTGTGTGCGCGCGTGTGTGTGCGCGCGATATGTGTGTGTGCGCGCGCGTGTGTGTGTGTGCGCGCGCGTGTGTGTGTGTGTGATAAAAGCATGGTTTAAGACATATGATATTTATCATGTGACATCATGTTATATTTATGTGTAAAAGTCCACGATATCAAAAATATGTGTGTGCGTGTGTGCATGAGTGTGTTCATGTGTGTGTGTGGGGGGGGGTTGTGTATGTCTGTGCGTATAGATAGATAGATAGATATTTAGTTTATGAAAAACTAGGTAATCCGTATGGGTAGACCCAAGGAGGATAAAATCCAGAGAGCTCAATGTAAATCCAGAGCAAATAATTTAAATAAAAACAGACCACTTTAAGGTTCCATCTAATAAATTATTTCACCACAGCCCTTTTAAAGGACTGCGGATCATCAAATTTTACTTCCAAACGTTGAAACGAAAAATGAAAAGAAATTTACACATTTTTGACGGGCCGTATTAAGCATATGTAAATTAACGAAGTGAGGCAGTGAGGGGGAGAGAGAAGACATGAGTGTATATTTTATAATATATATATTTACAGGGTGCGATGGAAAAATTATCGTCTAAATTACCTAAAATAAAAATAACACTGACATCTCATTTTAACAAATATATTTACCAAAATTACACAAAAAATATCTTAAAAATACTAAAGAGTTAGTTTATTCAATAAAATCGCCATCTAGAGGACTTCGGAATCTCCTGCAACTCTTCTTGTTTAAGTTGGTGAATGCTGCCATAATCCTTGCCTTCAGTTCATCTTTGGTGTTACAAGGAGTTTTGTTGGTCTCTCGTTCAACTGCGTTCTACACATAATAATCAATAGGAATTAAGGTGACCAGATGTAAGGAGTGATGCGCTCACAGAAATTGTCTAGCAGCTATGATTGGGTTCTCCTGCTTGTGTGGCTAGGTGCAAGAAACATTTTGCTAGACATAGGGTCTTCCAGCAGACACCCTCTTGATCCAAGGCAGCACTTCATCCTCAAGGCTCTTGATATAGGCCTCCATGTTGAGATTAAGTCCCTCACAAACATTTGGTGAGCTTTTCTTAACAGAACTATCTGAATTAGTTTTCCGAATTGCCTTACCACCATTAGATTCATCCAACTCTTTCCGAATCCTATGCACTGTCCTCAGATTGATACCTAAACACCCAGAAATATTCGTATTCGAGCTTCAGATGCGAACGCCAAAACAATACAGTATAGCATTTCAAAATTTCTACCGTAGTGACTTGCATCATGATTCTCCTTTTCTCATAGACGATGCCCAAAATTGTCCCTACTATAATGTGTAGTCGACAAAATCAAAAACTCACAATGAGCATGCGCGAAATTAAAAATATAAAATAACGACAATTTGTCCATTGCACCCAGTAATGTATAGACATACAATTGCAGAGAGGCTATATATATATATATATACTCAATCAATGTAGAGTCAATGTAGAGTTATTATGTATATTTCTTTATATATATATATATATATATATATATATATGTATATAAATAAAAAGAAAGAACAGTAAGATATATAATCCGGTGTTCTTATAGATATTTTATTTTTTTAAAAGTAGTGCTCAATGTAAATTTACAGGGCATTAATATTATAAATTAATTGATTTAAAATATGTTTTTTTTCGCTACACAGTTCTAACCATGTTTCAAAAAACATTGTTAGAACTGTGTAGCGAAAAAAAACATATACACTTTTGTTTCTCACTCCCACACATACACTCTTACTAAAATTTTGTTTTTTATACCCGGAGTTATATTTTCCGATTTCTTTTTGAATTTATATGTCTGACGAATTGGATCGTGATTACGATTCCAATGTAATCAATTATAACCATGGAATATTAGAGTTTGAGCATTTTATATTATATACAGGGTGCGACGAATATCTGAGGACAGATTTTATGGATTAGTAAAAAATTTGCTGAACAAATGAATACAATTATATTTGATTAGAAACAAGTTAACAGGGAATTTAGCTAACTATTCTTTAATTTTATTCAATACAGCCACCACTAGCATCAATAACTGTCTCTACACGAGGTCGAAATCAGCTGCAAGCTCTGATTAATTGGTCCTTATTTATGTCAGACATTACTCTAACTATTGCAGCTTTAAGAGAGTCTTTGGTGTTATGAGGTTGTTTATTAACCTCCTTCTCAGCAACGCTCGACAGATAATAGTCTAGTGGATTATGATCTGGAGAGTTAGGAGGCCAAATGTTGGGTGTGATGTGGTCGTACAAATGGACATCTATTCTTG
>CAHIKZ030005610.1:2332500-2397500 GCA_903632075.3 Acanthosepion pharaonis
TGAAGATAAAAATATAAAATCAGCTTTAAAAAAATCACACCTCGAATAACTTTCGTTTATTTTACGAAAGAAAGAAATAAAAGGAAGAAATCAATGAAGAAAGGTTTGAGGAAAACTACAGTGTATTAATGTTACAAACAGACCATATAAATGTATGTATGAAGAAAGTAAAGTAAAAGATGAAAGTATGAATGAAGGAAAAATAAATGAATGATTTTCTGCTTCCTTCATTTTTTTTTTTTTTTTTTGGTAGATAATTAATCGGGACATTTTCTGTCGAAATTATGAACGTATCTAAAATGAAAGAAAGAAAGAAAGAAAGAAAGAAAGAAAGAAAGAAAAAAGAAGGAAAGATACAATTTTCTTTTCCCGCTTCTTTTTGTGATTTAACCTAATTAGGACGATTTCCGTACAAAGAAAGGGACGATGAAAAAAAAAAAAAACGAAAAATGAAAGAAAGAATGAATGAGTGAAAATAAGTAAACTCCACCCCTGAGGGATTAAGTGAAGAAGAAAGAGAGAAAAAAAAAGAAAGAAATGACAATGCGTTTGAAAGGGTAGTTACATTGAAAAGAATGAAGGAAATATAAAGTTGATTATGCAAAATTTGAGAGGAAGGACATAAAAGAAAGAAAGAAAGAATGAAAGAAAGAAAGAAAGAAAGAAAGAAAGAAAGAAGTTTTTAATTTAGGAATAAGAAAAAAGGTTAAAACTAATATTTTATGCAAATTGTAAAGGAAGTACATCAAAGAAAGAAAGAAAAAAGAAAGAAGTATATTCTTTAGGGATAAGAAAAACAGGTTAAAACTTTATGAGAGCAAGGAAAGAAAGATCATTATTTATCACAAAACAAGAGAAAACAAATATATAAAGAAAATTTCTTGTCACGTTAATGGAAACTTTGTCTTCCATTCTATCTTTGCTTTTGTTGCTTTGAAGGCAACGGACTTGGCAAAAAAAAAAAAAAATGCCAATCCCCAGTCATGCCAAAATGCCGAATCGAAACTGTCTTGAAATGTTTTGTTTTTTTTCTTCCTCAATATTTATTTATCTATTTCATAATTCTAATATAAACATTCATTTTTGTTCAATATTTTCCACGTTGATTAATGATAGCAAGGCATGTTTCTTTTTTCTTTGTGCTTACTTGTCAGAGCAGGACGAAAAATGCAACATATTCTAAAATTGTGCTCCCTAGACCCTTGATCATTGTGGAATTAAACCTCAGAGTATTAGCGTGTCATATTATATTCGATAATTCTTTATTCTTTTATAGTTGGATGTTTTATTTACTAGCATCGTACCCGTAAAAAATGATTGGATTACTTATATAGGAATCTGCATTTCTGTTTGTGATAATCATATCTGTAATAAGTTCCAGGGATCATAGTTGATGCGGACTAGTTTGTTAAGGTAATTGAACAATATACATAATAGACTCTCAGAATAAGGCACAAGATTTGAGGTGAAATAGCAATAATAAATTTAATATATATATATATATATATATATATATATATATATATATATATATACTCTTCGGAAAATGGAATCGAGTTCTCTCAGTCACTGCGTGTTTATCTAAAATAAATACGCTTAAATTCACCTTCATCCCTGCGCCAACGGATTAGTGGTAGAATCCCCCGACTGACACCAAATCAGTCGTATTTCGATTCTAGCTAGAGGCTGTCGATCGTCTAGCCACACTGATAAGGTTAGCATCAGCCATGATAATGAAAGGCAAAATATGTTCTCTCAGACGATTAAAAGAGAGTAGTTTCGTTTTGAAGGCAAAGCATTTCGTGCCCCTGTTAAAAAAGACTCTAGGTCATTTTTGAGATCAGCTGCCAATTTGACCACATCGAGCCGATCAGACATAGTATGAAGACAAGAGTAAGTAATAATGCTATCAGCATAGATATCGAGTCGTGGACTGATGACATCAGGAATGTCGTTGATGAAAATTAGGAACAATATACGTCCATGGATGGAGACATAGGGGAATCTTGTAGTAATGCAAATAGATCTAGAGGATTGGCCGTTTAAGATAATCTTAATTTCACCATCTGAAAGAAAGACTGAATCAGATAAAAATAAAATCCACCCAGAAATGTTGGTGTACGGAAAAGTATTACTCCATGTTACTTACGTCTGGGTTCATTGTTAATCTGTTTATCTCTGGTATGTTTCTCTTCGAGATGATCATCTCCAAGTATTACGCTGCGAGCATCTTCGGCGTGCTTTGCCTTTGAGCTATTTAAATTTTAACTGTGGAAGAAACATACTCGAGAGTATTTTAACACAACGGCTGAACGCCTCCCATTGTATAAAATATGTATAGTAAGATTAATATAACGCTTGCGTGACACTGTTTTGCACTTATATTTATCTCTATTCTCTCGTGAGAATAGAGATATCTATCTATGAGTCTCTCTCTTTCTCTCTATCTCTTTATATATATTTATATATATATATATATATATATATATATATATATATATATACACATGTCTATCTATTCTACTTTTCTCTATCTATCTATCTATCTATCTATCTATCTATCTATCTATCTATGAGTTTCTCACTCTCTCTCTATATATATATACACTGTCTATCCATCTATTTCTACTTTTCCCTATCTATCTATAAGTCTCTCTCTCTCTGTATCTATCTATCTATCTATCTCTATATATCTATATCTATCTATCTATCTATATATATATATATATATATATATATATATATATATATATATATACACACACACACTGTCTGTCCATCTATTTCTACTTTTATCTATCTATCTATCTATGAGTCTCTTCCCCCCCCTCTCTCTCTCTATATATATATATATATACATATATATATATACAATGTCTATCCATCTTTTTCTACTTTTCCCTATCTACAAGTCTCTCTTTCTTTCTCTCTCTCTCTCTCTCTCTCTCTCTATATATATATATATATATATATATACTGTCTATCCATCTATTTCTATATTTTTTTATTTGTTTCTTTTCTATATCTATCTATCTGTCTCTAGTCTTATAATACGCCTGTTACTTTAAATGATACACTTAAAAAGAAAAAAAAAATGTTGCTTTTAACATATCCAATCCTGACCCGTTGGTGTACGCTCACCATCGGCATACTTGTCTAATATGTTGAATCTAATCTAAAAGCTTTACTCGTAACAACAGAATATTAGATTATCTCAACTAGAGGAGATTAAGCACACTTTATACTAGAGAATATTTAAAAGTAAAGAGAGAGAGAGAACAAGCGAAAAATAATTTTAAAAATTGTATTTTCTTTAAAATATAATAAAGCAGACAATAAAGTAGACGAGGAAAGAATTTTACAATATGCTTCATGTTTCGTTGACAGACAAATCATTTTTCTTCTTCAATTTCTAATCTTTTACTCCAAGAAAACAAAATCTGATACAAGGGAAATCGTTATCCTCAGCTAGATCCCATTTTGAACTGAGTGTAGGCCAGGGTCAACTTGTAACCTGTGACTTCTCAAAAGGTATATGCCTAGTGAACTAGACAAATTCTGGCATTAGCCACACGAAGGTACGTAGGTCCTTTCTTTCTTTCTTTCTTTCTTTCTTTCTTTCTTTCTAGCTTTATTTATTTATTTCTTTCGTTGTAATTTTCTTTTTTTCTTTCATTTTTCCCTTTATCTATTCTTCTCGTTCTATATCCTTTTTTATCATCCTTCCTTGACATCTGACTTAAGTACTGTAACCTCAAAATCATTAAAATTCGTCAGACATCACGTAGCGATTAGTGAAGCCAGTACTTAAACACTAAATTAACTTCATATATATATATATATATATATATATATATATATATATATATATATATATATATATATATGTCAAAGGACTTATTAGCAGAACAGTGTCTAATCCTACCTTTAAAATTGTTCAGATTTTGTGACTGTCAGATAAATTCATTGCCAGGTAAACGTGACAGATTTCTAATATTTTTAAAGATGGCGGAGCTAATAGAACTCTATATGTATATTCCGACTATTTTGTAGAAGGATTTGAAAATAAGTACAGTAAATATATATTAGTATTTCCAACTCAACTGTTAGTTATTCTTTTATTGAGTTATATTTTATGTGTTGTACAGTAATATTGGATTTACAACTTCAATCACCAGTTCGCATGGAATTTGCAACCAGAGATGCTTACTTCGTAACTTTCACACAATTTGAAAGGAAATAAATATAATTATCCTTAGCAATGTCATTGTCGTGTAAAGGAATAAATTGTAACGGCTCATTTTATGAAAATGGTCAATTACACAGTATTGTTTTAATCAACATGTAACGAGTCCTCTGATTGATCAACAGACGAGCCAATGACAGGCTTGTCTCGTGTTCTCTTTAGCGGACAATTTCGAAACTCTTTCCCTTTTTGACGACTGGACCCGGAGCAGTAAAAATGTACCAAGCTGCTTTCTGACTAACAAGAACAACATGGAATATTCAAACCAACTAGTATATACCATTTGAATAAATATCTCTAATCATATATATATATATATATATATATATATATATATATATATATATATATGTGTGTGTGTGTGTGTGTGTGTGTGTGTGTGTGTGTGTGTGTGTGTGTGTGTTGTTTATTTTAGGATATTAACACAACATGTAAAAATCGCTAAACAATTGCAGTCATGCTTCGAAGCATACCAATACGTCTCAGGCGATTGTAAATTACTGGCGAGTGAACGATTAATTTGGTTTCAAAAGCAAAATACATCCTTCTCTCTCTCTCTCTCTCTCTCTCTCTATATATATATATATATATATATATATATATATATATATATATATATATATATAATGTTTTGTATAAAGTTTTTGCACCCCTGAAGATGATCTTGGAAGAAGATCGAATGTACCTGGGAAAAGAAATTTAAACAGCAATAGCACATTTTTCTCATTCTTTAAGAAGGTTATTCTTGAGTATGAACGGATTTTATTAAAAATTAGCAGGACATAATGTCTGTAAATTATTCAATCAGACATGCCTAAAGAGAATTTGCTGCCTAAATACACACACACACACATATATATATTATTTTTAATATTATTATTAATAATAATAATATTATTAATAATAATAATAATATTATTATTATTTTTAATTTATTTTGTTATCGTTAATTTTCTAAGGATAGTCATATTCGAGTAAAAGCTCTGTTTTTAATTAAACTGTATTTTCTATCCAACTGCATCCCTACACGCAAGCGTTTATCGCTGTTGGCCCGCTGTCGGACCGTCGGCGTGTTCGTCTCGGCAATGCTACCACTTGCGAACGCTAGTGGCCCACCATTCGCCCGCCGTTGGCGTATTGGTGGCTTCCACCAGAGGACCACTGGCTTTACCATCGGCGGCCCAACAGCGGGCCACTAGCGAGTTGCGTGTAGGGATCTACCGGACTCTGCTTGTATCTCTTTATCTTCTATTTCTCTTGTCAGTTTTCTTTTCCTTTTCATTCATTCTATATTTCCCTTTCCTTTATTACATTCCTATTGAAGTTTTAGGCTTACAGCCCCATCTTTTACGATCACCAAAGTTAAGCAAAGTGGATCTTGGTCAGTGCCTAGATGGGTAGATGCTTGGGAATACCAGGTGCTGTAAGCTTGAATGTGTCGGGAGTGGGGAGGTTGAAATTGTTAATTGGAGAACCAAGTTGCAATTCCTGTTGGGGTCATTAATTTTCACTTTCGCGAAAATACCCTTGGAAATGGTATGAATCAACCTCTTCTTCCCCCAGCTATGGGTTAATTAGTAACAATTGCATCACTAAAAGATTATCATCACCAACAAAATCTTATAATCTAAAAGTATTTTCTGGCTTTAAATAATCTGTAGAGGGTTGATAAACCGTAAAAAATTAATCAATCATTAAACCTTATTGCTTTCTTAATGACTATTTTCTTTCGTTATATATTCTGTCTGTTTATTTATTTGAATTTTTTCTTCGTTTATTTTTCATTCTAGTTTTCTTTATTTCTATTCTGAATTCGTTCTTTCACTCTTTTTTTTACTCAATTTAACCTGATCGAACCCATCAGACTTAAATTAAGACAGAAGTAAATATTTTTAAAACATACATTTAAAAAGAAATTTTTAGCATTGGTTAAAAATACCGATTCAAGGTCATTTTTGAGATCAGCTGCCAATCTGACTTTATCGAACCGATCAGACATAGCATTAAGACAAGAGAAAGTAACCGTGAACTGATGACACCAGGAAGGTCATTATGAAAATTAGGAACAACTTAAATCGAGAGCCCTGGGGAAATCCTGCATTAATGGAAAAAAAAGACATCGAAGAGTGGCCGTTCAAGACGATTTTCATTTCACGATTGGATTAAAAAGTCTGAATCAGTTAAAAAATTCGTTCAAAAATATCATAACATTTCAACTTGCTGAAGAAGACCAGTTTTCCAAACCATGTCAAATGCCATCGAGATGTCCAACATCCCGAGCTTCCCTATTCTTATTTAAAGCTTGATAGCAATAAACATTAATACATCAGCTTGTTGACCTAGAGAAGCGAAAGCCATATTGCGGCGGAACTCAGTTTTATGCTTAGTAAGTAAATTAATTTTTAGAACTCAGGATGAACGGGTGTTATTATTGCTCAATCTGTCGTAAATTAACTTAGTGACTGTTTGGCTCGACTGATTTTTTTTTAACGCAAACACGTGTTCACGTCAAAAAAGTTTAAAAACATATAAGCCAGGTGGGTCGTTTTTGAAAGCTCAAACAAATAAAAAAAATATTTTCAGTTTTGTTTCATTCACGTGTTCTATTCAAGGTGAATGCTTATCTAACAAAATGAAAGTAAGTCTGTTTCATGTTTTTTCCAAACATTAACCTATTATGATCGTAGATGTTCGCTGAGCAAGATAGCCTGACGGCGCCCGACAATATCCAAGCTGGTTTTTTGAATTCAGTTTTATTCTTCTTCCCGTTGAAAGGTTGCCACGCAAAGCTATATAACCCAGTGTGTCCTGCCATTTATCAATATGTTCTTCTCCTATCTAGATTACCTCCCAAAGCTATATGACCCAGCCTGTCTTGCTATTTATCAATTTCTTTTTCTTCTAGACGTATTGCCACCCAATGCTATATGACCCACTCTGTCTTGCTCTTTATCAATATTATCTTCTAGAGAATTTGCCACCTTATGTTATATGGCCTAGCCTGTCTTGTTATTACCTTATATGACATAGCGTGTCTTGCTATTTATCAATATTTTCTTTTTCTAGACGGAACACCACTCAATGTTATATGACCCAGTCTACCTTGCTAGTTATAAATATCTTATTCTCCTAGATGGGTTGCCATCAAAAAGCCTTATAAACCAGTCTGCCCTGCTGTTTATCAATATATTCTAATCATAGATGCGTACCCACCCAAATATATATGACCCTTGCTATTTATCAATATCTTCTTCTCCTAGACGTAATGCCACCCAATGCTATATGACCCATTCTGTATTGCTATTTATCAATATTATCATCTCATAGAGAAGTTGCCACCTTATACTATATGGCCCAGTTTGTCTTGCTATTTATCAATATCTTCTTCTTGACGGGTTGCCACCCAAATCTATATGGTCCAGTCTGCTTTGCTATTTATTAATATCTTCCTTCTCCTAAACGGGTTGCCACTCAGTGCTATATGACTCAGTCTCTTTTGCTATTTATCAATATCTTCTTCTCCTAGTTGGGTTGTCACCCAAAAGCTATATGACCCAGTTTGGCTATTTATCAATATTTTGAAGGTGGTAAGAGATGGATTCATGTCTTTTCCAAGAGTATTAGTGCATAAGTGGCAGAATTCAGATTCGGCTCACTGATTCATCCGTGCTAGCCGCCATCCATTACTCCGCCGTGCATTTCATTTTTAACCCGATTTATTAGCGAATTTATTATTTCTATGTTTTTTGTATGTGTGTTTGCTTTTGTTTGTTGCTATTGTTTTTATAGCTACTCGAAATGGCCGCTACTGAGGTGGATTAGGGTTAGTTATGCTCCCCTCCACATAAAAGAATAAATAAAAGGAAAATGTTTGACCACTTAGCGACTAATTCATGGGAACTCCGTCTACTTATTACACTTTAGGATACTTTTACTCTTCAGACGAGTTCTTTTTTCTTGGTGCCTCAAATACGTTAATTTAAACGTGCTACTAAATTAGCATCTAGGTCCCACCCTTTTACTATTTAAATACCTAAATACAACTGTCATTTTTACTCCAACAGTTACTTTTCTCGCACTTCCCACCCGTGGAAGGCCTTTACTTGCTTCTCTGTCCCTAAAATCTTCTGCAACATCAATCGTCATCTTCAGACTTCTTGAATCCTTTTCAACTTTTGTCCGTTCTTCAGTCCTCCCTATTCTCAGTTTTCTCTTTCACTTTCACTTTCACTCCCAGTAACCCCCTGCCTACCAGTGGTATTCCCGTCTTGAATATTCTTAATATAATAATTATTATTGAGTCATTCCTAATAAATTAAATTTGCTAAATAACACTTATTTACGACAACAAAACACATGTAGTATTTCGAGGAATGTCACCTTTTGGCATCTGGTTTAGTCAGTCACGTGAGATCACACCAGAGAGGTCAAGTGCAAACTCCTGTGAATGCAACCCTACCAGAAAGACCTGCATGTTACTCGAGCGAGTTTTATGACAAGGATTGTAAGTCTGTTGCGGGGTTCAAACGTCACATGATTGTCCACAGTGACAGGCAAGTTTCCAATATAACTGACGCAGAATTCACGTGTATAAAGGAGGGTCTTAAGAATTAAACACAGGGGCCTATAGCAGGACGTTACCTCCGGTATAAATGATAGAAATAAGAAAGAAAAACACACAAAAAAGCTACCAATGAAGAGATGATCTTGTTCTGCAAAGAAGTGACAATCATCAAACAAGGCGGGAAGCCACTAGCACGCAACGGGTTACAGAGAGTTGGAGCGAGAGCAAAGATAAGTGATAGAGGAAAGGATGAAGAGAAGGATAGAGAATAGATCAGGGCATCTGGAGACGTCGAATGACATTACATTTGAATAGTTGGAGATTATAGCTATCAGGAAAACAAGAAATGGAGAGGGAGTTTCACAGGCGAGAAGTGCGAGACTAAGCTATTGGAGCAGAGGAGACGGCTATATTTAACAGTTTCGACAGTGAAAGGGTGAGAGCGAGATGCCAGCCTAGTTGAACGCTTAAATTCATGAAGTCTGGGAACCAGCGAAAGCAGATCATCGGAGCAGTTACCTTGAAAGTATTTGTAAAAAAGACAAGGGTAGCACGACGGCACGTCTGTGAGAGAGCGACTGCAGACGAGATGCCAAATCAGGGCCAATTACATTGTATATCCGTCTCTGGATTTTATCAAAGACTTTGTGACAAACAGAAGGGGCTCCAGACCATATATGGCAGCAATACTCCATGCAAGGGCGAATGGTTGATTTATAGATTTGAAGGATTGACTTCGGCGAGAAAAATTTCCTGGCGCGGCACAGGGAACCAACTTTTCTTGCGATGGATGAAGCTATTGACTCAATGTATACGTTCCATCTCAGGTCAGCCGACAATGTGAGATCAAGCAGTCACAAAGAGGTGCTCTCGTGGAGTTGAGCGTCAAATATTCTAATGCGGGGGGGATGGTTCTCTGTGGTGAGCAAAAGAGAACAGTTTTGTTTTTGAGACATTAAAGTTAACCAGCCAATTCCTACCCCCAGTCTACAACCGATTTGAGATCCTTTTCGAGACAAACGGGCAGGTTAGTTTAGTCGGCGACACTAGATTTTTTTTGAGGCAGGAGTAAATAGTAGTGTCGTCTGAAATGTCATCTGTGAAAAAGAAAGGAATTAAGTAAATGCCAAGAGGAAAGGTCTGATTCCATGATCAAGAAATGACGACGAGAGAAAGAATAATTAATGACGTAAAAGATGGGGATGAAATAAAAGCAATGAGACCAATGAGTGAGAAATGAGATGAATTTTTTTTTTTTTTTTTTTTTTTAAAGATGCATGTCTGGTGTTTAACTATTTGCCGATACCTGGCACCCTAACAGGTGCTACCACACCTGGACCTGGGAACACCAGCAATTAAGAGGTGGTTCCACGATCCTCAAAGCCTCCTGATCAGAGGCTTTACTGTCGGACGTAATTTATCGTCTTACCCAGGGCGCGGATGTAGTTTATCGTCATACCCAGGCCGGTTGAAATAGTATAAATTAGAGATACTGAAATACATTAAGAAATTGTATCGAATTCTGATGACGACATTAAATAAAATAAAGGTAAACTAGGAACAAAGAAAAGTTTACTGAACTGTTATGTAATGTCAGTGATCCTATATTAGAGACAATGTCTTCACAGATGAATAATAGACATGAAACAAAAGAAATGTGGATACCGAGAATACCATAGAACGAACATGTGAGAAACAAGGAAGTTTTCGAGAAAATGGAAACAAAAAGGACACTTATACTTAACATCAGAAAGAAACCGTTAAAATTACTGGGATGCATAATGAGTGAAGTGGGCTTGGAAAATTTGATACTCACAGGACAAATTAAAGGAAAGAAAGACAGTGGGGAAAAACGCATAACTTACTTGGTGAGCTTCAGTGAATGAATGGGGGATGAGGATTTAGAAGAGCAACGAAAAGGAAAAATTTATTAAATCTACAAATCAACCATTCGCCCTTGCATGGAGTATTGATGCCATATATGGTCTGGAGCCCCTTCTTTTTGTCTCAAGGTCCTTAATAAAATCCAAAGAGGAATATGCAATGTAATTGGCCTTGATCTGGCATCTCGTCTACAGTCGCTCTCTCACAGACGTGCCGTTGCCTTCCTCTATCTTTTCTTCAAATACTTTCACGGTAACTGCTCCGATGAGCTGCTTTCGCTGGTTCCCAGACTTCATGAATTTAAGCGTTCAACTAGGCTGACATCTCGCTCTTACCTTTTCACTGTGGAAAATTTTAAATATAGCCGTCTCTTCTACTCCAATAGCTTCATGTCTCCAACTATTCAAATGTAATGTCAATCGACGTCTCCAGATGTCCTGATCTATCCCCTATCCTTCTCTTCATCCTTTCATCTATCATTCCTCATTGCTCTCGCTCCATCTCTCTGTAACCCCTTGAGTGCTACTGGCTTCCCGCCTTGCTTGGAGTGGAATGCTTAAAAAAAGTACTAGGAAAGAGAGGCATGATCACCAACGTCCCGAAGGGACACGACATAGAAAAAGAAGTATTGGATATGAGTGTGTGCGTGCGTTTGTGTGTGTGCGTATGTGTGCGCGCATTGGGTATATATGGTGTGTGTGTGTGTGTTGTGTGTTTGTTTGTGTGTGTGTATGGTTGCGTGCATGTTTGCAACATGGTTTTAAAAGCTGAGAAATTTGAATGACACTTTAAAGATTTGCTGAGAATACCAGCTACTGTAAGTGTGGGCGTGCGGATGGTGTAATGAAATTGGAGTTCGGAGGTCCGAGTTCCAATTCTAATAGGGTTCGTTATATTCACTTATGTGCAAATACCCTTCCAGAAGATATAAATACCCCTCTTCTCACCCAGCTATTGTTTAATTAATAGGACTTGTATCAGTAAAACGGAGACACGGTGGCGTAATGGATAGCGTCTCGTATTGAGGAATCGGAGAGCCGAGTTCGAATTCCAGTCGAATCCATTACATTCTCTTTCGTGCTAATACCCTTGGGAACGGTATGAATCCTCTTCTTCTCCCGCCAGCTATGGGTAAAGAGCAGGGTAGACCGGGATGGCAAATGGTATACCGCAGAAAGAAATGGCAACCTGCTACGGGAAAAAAATCTGTTTCGTCAGTCATATATCAAAAGTGACATGAAAGGTTATTATTATCTTTAAAACATTTCATGGTTTTAAATAACCTGCAAAAAGTTGATAACCCGAAAAAAAACATATCAACCAAAAAAAAAGAAAAATTATAGATACCCATCGCCCCACTCACTCATTCTTTTTCTCTCTTTTCTCCGTTCTTTCGAAAAATAAACTCATCAAAAGGACAAAGCGTAAAATCCATCTGTTTGTTTATCTACCAAGGATAGGAAGAGAAGAATTTAAAATATCTTTGAATTTTGTTTCTGTTCATGACAAAGGCCAAATGAGCAATTCTCACACAACAGGTGCTTCGGTTAGTCACACCTGTCAGGTAAGTAGGCCTGAACAGAATCTTGATAAATTTGTGAATGCGATTCAAATTCGTATATGCGTCAATTTTTTAAGGTAAAGGAAAAGACACGTATGGGCAAGTTGGGAAGATTAAATCTATCTATCTACCTATGTCAGCTTTTTCTTCTCTCTCATATATATATATATATATATATATATATATATATATATATCTTCAGGTGGAGAGAATGAGTATATATTACATACAGTCTCACTTTCCTACATTCTCTCCTCCTCTCTCTCTCTCTCTCTCTCTCTTTTGACACACACATGTTAAAAATGCCGAAGAAAAATAAAAGTGAGTCTTTAAAAATTGTTTGATTTCAATGAAATAGTTAATTCTGGGACACCACTATATATATATATATATATATATATATATATATATATATATATATGTGTGTGTGTGTGTGTATGTGTTCAGGTAGAGAGAATGAGTATATATTATATACACACAGACTCACTTTCCTACATTCTCTCTCTCTCTCTCTCTCTCTCTCTCTCTCTCTCTCTCCTCCACACATATTTTTACTTTAATTCGTTAAATGTTATTTTAATGGATACCCATATCTGAATAGATGCTCTGTAAAAATAACTTTAAACAATGAATTAAAAATATAGCGGCTACCTATATATATATATATATATATATATATATATATAGATAGATAGATAGATAGATAGATAGACCTACATATATATAGAGATGTATATAATACATGAAAGTTTGGCAGAGTCTGGGCAGAGTTGAATCAGACCAGGAAGCAGTAGTATTAAAAAGTGCTTAATACACGTTTAAATAAAATAAAATAAAATAAAATAACGTCTTAACGCTTATTTTTTTTTAAATCTATTTATTTATTTATTTATTTATTTTTACAATTCTAATTTTAAAATTTGTTTGTTATTTTAGAAAATAATAATAACATAGAGTTCATTACTTAAAAAAAGTGTTAAGTGTTTGATAAAATTGGCTCAAGATTCCCTAAGGTTGAAAGCAATGTAGCAGATTCAACTGACCTCCCAATTTTAGTATATATATATATATATATATATATATATATATATATATATATATATATATATATATATATATATATATATATACATCTACATACATATATATATATATATGCGTGTTTGTGTGTTTGTTTGTGTGTATTTAGGCAGCATATCATCAAATTCTCGGATCAATTTCTTATTGTTCTTATTAATCTAATTAATAGGTTTTCATATTCTGTTTATTTTTATTTCCCCAAGTACTTTGCATCTCAGCCAAGATCATCTTCAGGAGTGAATTGCTATGACAAAAAATTAATCTAATTGATTGTTGTGAATATTTTCTGGTGCTCTGTTCATATTGACTAGGTTACATTTTTTTTCGTGTACATTTGTGGCTAATCTGTCTTCAACGTTTAACGTGTGTAATAGTGAGTTAACAATGCCGTTTAAGAATGGCAAGATATTCATATCGTGAGCAGGCAGATGTGATTTTTTAGATAGGGCCGCACGAATCCTAATGGACTCGAGGTTGCACGGCTGTATCAGATTGCGTTTCAATACCGAAGGCAGCTGAGTCATCCAATATTTGTTGCTTTTTTAACATTGTATCTTGGATTGTATATTTAAAAACGTCTGACGTAAACGTTAAATTTAATTACTCAAAAAAGGAAGGATTTGCGGGCAAGTATTTATGTTGATATTTACCTTTGTTTTGTTGTGAGGAACCCGCCCCCCACAGTTTGTAAACATATTTTTGATACCCGCTCTATATAAATAGATATAAAACGAAATGCTTTCGAGCATCACGGTTATCCATGAACACTTTGCAAACAAAAGATTTACATTTATATTCATAAACATATCACGTTTTTATATAAATAAATTATATATATATATATATATATATATATATATATATATATATATATATATATATATGTTGTGGAGTATTTTCACAATGGAGGCTTGTATTTTAATAAGTCGTACAAAACGTTAGGAACTTGGAAAAAAATAGTCAATGACGCAGCAAATCTAGTTGTGATGGTTGGTACTTCAAATGTCCGAATCTCGACTGACGTTCTCAACACCGTTCGGTAGACTTTTCACCCACTCCTAATTATTATCAAAAAAAAAATAGGAGAGTCCATCGGCAAAGCCTCGTCCGGGTTCCTAAAGAATAGGTCAGACCTAACAATATATATATATATTATTATTATGGGACCATTACTAAAGAATAGGTACCCAATATATATATATATATACCTATAATATAATAGACTATTCCATACGTAATAAATATTGTGCCGCAAGAGGAAGCAGGGTGTTCAGTCGGGCGAGCGACTGACCGGCTGATCGGTTGAACTCTCTGCCTTCGGACGGGGAGGAACCCGAACGAGGCCACGCCGAAGGGAAGAGTCTCTTTCGTGGAGGTAAACCGACCCTGAACCCGTTTATACGGGTTCAAAGGGCATATTTTTGGCCGAGCCCACGGGCTCGGAAATCCCACGTTAAACCGACCTTGTGCCACATGATACCCTCGTGGGGCGGTGACTAAATACTGTCAGTCTGAAGTCTTGAGTGAGGTCCGTCAGAAGCCCGTCAGTCAGTCAGAGCGAGTCAGTCAGTCGAGTCAGAGGCAGTCCGAAACAGAGTCGCATTCAGACAATTACTACTAAACCTGATTGTTCGTACTAACACTTTTCTAGCTCTCTGTATATATTCCTGTTTGTAATATATCTGTGTTATTCCATATCCGTATTCGAGTTCTTCTTTATTGGTTCTCCCTTGGACTATCACCGTGGTACAAGGAACGGACCATAACATATATATATATATATATATATATATATATATATATATATATATATATATATATATATATAAACGAGCCAGGCAAACCTAAACGGATCTTCAGGGTAAGCTGGCTAAAAAAGAAAATGGCGGAACATTATTGAAAAAAAACCATTAATAAAACATAAAACCACGTAACAAAAAAAAGCGGAAAGCCCAAAGCACTATTCAAATAACCAGGCTCCCCTATGCCTATATTTATTAAGTATCTCAGATCTTTTATTTAATAAACCCTTAGGTTTCTTTTAGGTGACAATTGCCTGGTCTTGTTCTGATGTTTTAAATGTTTTTCCTATACCAATTTACCCTCAGGTGTCTACAAGTTGAATCTTTCAAAGTTTTTCAAGCGACTAATACTGTTCATATATATATATATATATATATATATATATATATATATATATATATATATATATATATATATATATTAACAGTATTACGCTTATGATATATACATATATCGTAAGCGGCATCGAGTGACGATGGAGTAGCGATTCCAAAAGAGAGGATAAGCCAATACAGTTTGGTACCAGCGCAGCTGGAGAAATTGCCATCCAAGGCTATAGAACCCAATCTGTCCTGCTATTTACCCATAGCTGGAGGGAGAAGAAGAGGATTCACACCTTTCCCAAGTCTATTAGCACGTAAGTAAATGTAACGGATTCGACTGGAATTCGAACTCGTCTCTCCGATTCCTCAATCCAAACCGCTATCCATTATTCCACCACGCCTCCTCATGATATGTAATATATATATAACAGCTATGACTGTGTTTTCTTGCTTGTGTAATAAAATAACCCATATGCAAAAGTATTTAACACCAATGCAAATATTATGCGAGAAGAGACATGTCGTCATGATTCCTACCCATATTGATATGTTGTGATATGTCGACCAATGACAGCACTGCACGACACTCAACTGACTATTAGATAACAGCTCTGAGACACTGCAGCTATTCCGTTGCCACTACTGCAAGAAAATGGTGAAAACAAAAGAATTGTCAAACGACATGAGCAAGAAGATCATAAAGAATCACAAAGATGGTAAGGGATATAGAAAAATCGCTCAAGATTTGAATTTGCTTGTGAGTACAGTTGGTGCTGTTGTTCGAAAATGGAAAAAAATTCGATACTATTGAAAACATTCAAAGGAGTGGTCGTCCCCGTATCTTAAATGAGGATAATGAGCGATATATTTCCCGTACTGTGAAGAAAAATCCATTTTCAACTCATCGAGAAATTCAGAATGATTTGAAAAATGCCGGAATTGAAGTTAGTAATGATACAATTAAAAGATCACTGAATCGTGCAGGTCTCACTTCAAGATCACTGAGAAAGACTCCATTACTGAAACGCCGACATGTACAAGCTCGTTTGAATTTTGTAAAGAAATAGGAAATTGAATCTAATAATTTCTGGGAGAAAGTAATTTGGTCAGACGAAACGAAAATTGAGCTTCACGGACGAAACATGCGCACTCATGTATGGAGGAAAAAAGGAGCGGAATATGAGCCAGCAAATACCATCCCTACAGTCCAACATGGGGGTGGAAATATTATGATGTGGGGTTGTTTTTCCTCAAATGGAGTAGGAAAAATGAAAATCATCGAAGGAACAATGAATGCTGCAAAATACACTCAAATTTTGTCAACTCAACTCTTGAACATTGGCACATCTTTGGGATATGGTCATGATTTTGTATTTCAGCAAGACAATGACCCGAAGCATACTGCTAAAACAACTAAGAATTGCTTTAATAATAAATACATTAATGTCCTGGAATGGCCAAGCCAGTCACCGGATTTAAATCCAATCGAAAATTTTTGGAAACTATTGAAGTTACGAGTTCATAAAAGAAATCCATCGAATTTAAACAAATTGAAGAAAATTTGTGAAGAAGAATGGGTCAAAATACCAACAAGTACCTGCAAGAAACTAGTTGAAGACTACAGGAAACGACTGGAGGCTGTCAAGCAGAACAGAGGCTACTGTACTAAATATTAGTAAAGTGTGTTAAATACTTTTGCATATGGGTTATTTTATTTATTGTTAATAAATGTTTCTCAAAACAGTGGTTTTAAATTTTCCTTTTATGTTTTGATCGACACTGTTCGTTTAAATATTTCCTATAAGTTTCGTTGGAATTGATCTGTTATTTTTTGAGATATGTAAGAAAAACCAATGTGTTAAATACTTTTGCTACCCACTGTATATATATATATATATATATATATATATATATATATATATACACACACACACACACACACACACACAGAGAGAGAGAGAGATATATATATATATATATATATATATATATATATATATATATATATATATATATATATATATATGTCTGTGTGTGTATGTTTATGGAACAAATTGTAGAAAAATTCCTAGATTTAATATCACCAAGAATCTAAATTGTTCAAAAAGTAGGCTCTAATTCGAATTTCCACATTCGCATTTATTAACCAATCACCAACGTTATCTCAGACACTCTTAAGATCTTTGAAATTTCAGACAGCCATACGTGAAATCGTCTGCCACGAAATTCGAGAGGTTAATCCAGAAAATTATCAACAATATGTTCCCTCCTAAAAACAGATATCTAAAAATTCGGAAAATATGTTCCCTCCTAAAAACAGATGACTAAAAATTGGGAAAATATTTACTAAGCAATAAACTTCTGAGTTTAGTAAATCTAACTTTTAGCTTCCTGGTGCCTATAGACTGTTATAAAACGATCCCGTATATTCATAAAGTTTAGTTTTCAATTTTTCGGTAAACCTTTGGCCCGGGTTTGTTATTTGGTGCACAACTGATTATTGACACCTTTCTTATAATTAATTACACAAAATTTGACATGCTTATAGAGTACATTCTTACAAGACTCGTGATTTTAAAGTAAATTAAGCAACACGAAAAAATATACAACGGAGATGTCAACAAAAATATCGGTAGTAGCAATATCACAGATGTCTTTAACCGACTACTGGAAAATTACACACATGCATAAAATCAATGTAATTACGTGACTTTCTCGTTATAAAGGCACATTCTGTTTCTTCTGACGTACAAAATATTTTTAGGAAAGAGTATTTAGTGTTCATGGTTGTGAAGGACGAAAATTATTGTGGTCATACGAAGATTACATTTTTAAACACTTGCAACAGCATACCTGTCCACACTCGCAATTCAAAAAAATCTTCATCGAAAATATATCTATACAATTCCACGAAAAGAATAAGCACAAACTAAAAATTCTCGAAGCTATTTATATAAAAAAATTGTAACCAAACCCCAATAAAATTAATTACGAATACTCCACAAACATTTTAAAATGTGTACAATAGATAGTATTTAAATGTTCGCGCTTACCATTAATAGTTTTTCCTTTATCTAGGAACTATTCGAGCCCGGAACTTTTCTACAGCATACCTAGTTACCTCCCCTAAAACGGTGTCTGTCAACCAGCCATAACACAGCGTTCGTGACTCCACATATAAAATGGTAATATTCGGATGACCACAACGATTTTTGTCCCTCACAACTATGAACACGAAATACTTCCTCTATATTTAACAGTACCCTGATGATGACGTTATACTATGTCGAAAGTACTCGGAAATAAATACAATATGAGCCAACACGGTGCTTTCCTCTCGTCTTTTGACAACAGCGCAAAAAAGCTTATTCGTGAATATGAAAGGATAATATCGAGAATAAGTAAACAGAACGTGTCTAAATTATTTAACAAAACCTGTCTGAATGAAAACATGCTGCTGAAATACACGCATATGTGTGGGTGTAAAGAAAAGAAGAATGTAGCAGGAGATAATAAAGTATTTCGTAACTTGGTAGAAAATAAATCAATTGAATTTATTTAAGGTGATCTATGTCAACACAATCAAGTTTAGTCTTAATTTATTCGCCGTGGTCGCGTCGTAATCAGATAACAGATCGGAAAGATATTGCACGTTCTGTAGCAATCACTAGATACCTTGAAGCCATTCTAAGCCATTGATCTGAGCGAAAAAGACCTCCAATCGATTGTGAACTCGGGCAGTAATTGGCTGGTTAACTTTAACGCCTCTAAAACAAAACTGCTCTCTATTAATCACCACAGAGATCCTTCCGTGCACCCCATTAGAATATCTGACGCTCAACTTCCCGAGAGCACCACTCTGCGGCTGCTCGGTCTCACCTTGTCTACTGACCCGAGATGGAACAAATACATTGAGTCAATTGCTTCGTCCGCCGCATAGAAAGTCGGCTCCCTGTGCCGCGCCAGGAAATTTTTCTCCCCGGAATCGATCCTTCAAATCTACAAATCAACCATTCGCCCTTGCATGGAGTATTGCTGCCATATATGGTCTGGAGCCCCTTATGTTTGCCTCGGGGTTCTTGATAAGATCCAGAGACGGATATGCAATATAATTGGCCCTGTTCTGGCATCTCGTCTACAGTCGCTCTCTCACAGACGCGCCATCGCCTCTCTCTGTCTTTTTTACAAATACTTTTATGGTAATTGCTCCGAGGAGCTGCATTCGGTGGTTCCCAGACTTCACGAATTCAAGCGCCCTACGAGGCTGGCATCCCACCCTTTCACTGTTGAAACTGTTAAATGTAGTCGTCTCTTCTACTCCAATAGCCTCATATCTCGCACCTCTCGCCTGTGGAAATCCCTTCCCTATTCCTGTTTCCCTGATAGCTATAATCTCCAACTATTCAAATGTAATGTCAATCGGCATCTCCAGTTGCCTTGATCTATCCACTATCCTTCTCCTCATCCTTTCCTCTATCACTCCTATCTGTTCTCGCTTCAAATCCTCTATAACCCCTTGCCTGCTAGTGGCTTCACGCTTTGCTCGGGGTGAAATGCTTAAAAAAATGTTCTGTACATCTGACAACTTACAGATTTTCTAAACGAGTTTGGCGGCATGGAGGACATCTATATGAATACCTCGACCCGACAAGAATATTTAAGAACTTCAGTAATGTAAATAGGACATCGCACTTTCCCCGGGGTGACATTCGATTGTCCAACAAGAGATTGAAGATATTGCGAAGAACAACAAAGCATAGGAAATTGGAGAGAGCTATGATGAGCTATGTCCTGAAGTAACACGGCAGATAAAAGATGAAGAAAAAAAAGAAGATATTTTAAAGATTTTTTTTCCGAAAGAATGCGACAATACCACTAGAAGAGAGAGAATGTGGATAACTGTGGAAAAAACAAAAAAGAAATACGTTTCAAGAATAACAGAAGATAACGATTGACGTTGCATTTAGATTTTTGAAGATTGTAGTTATCAGGGAAGCAAGAAATCTGGTGGGATTTCCACAGGTGAGAAGTGCGAGAAAAAAACTGCGAGTTCAACAGCAGAACGGTGTGACCTAGACGCCAAACGAGTAGCACACTTTTGAGAAAAAATGTCATTTTGTTAAGGAAAATGCAAATATCTGTTTTTCAATATAACCTCCTTCTTTGGCAACGCACTTAATCCAGTAGTGAATAACAACGATAAAGATCAGACATCATTACAAATTTCAAATCACTCATACCATTTAAAATGCTCTGCTTTCTACGACAATAGTACACTTCGCGGTCAGAAAGCTATACTTGCTTGATGTTAATCATAAATACTGCTATATCCAATGTCGTCTTCATAATTGTAGACTTGGTTTGAAATTGGCAAAGTCGAACAACTCTCTCTACTTAATTTTATATTAAGTGTAATCTATACAAAAAAAATCGTTAGAAACCAAGAAATCAATGGCTCACGGCTACATTACGTTGAAAGACCGCTTCCCGTAGGATTACTGTTGAAACTGACTAATGCATGGAATAATAATACAACACAAAATGTACTTAGAACAAAATGTATTGAAACAAGAAAGTGTACACAATATTTACATATAGTCTTTTGGTATATTCTTGGGAAGACCGTTCCTGGAGAATGTGTTGACTTAGTCGCAGTCAGGCAGAGTCCCTGGATTGAATCTCTTGATTCCTTCCCTCGTCTTCCCGGTACCAACCATATTTATATGGTTGGTACTCCACTATGCAAATTAGGTGGATCCTACCACAACAATTATCATAGTTAGTCAATATGGAGTTAGCAAAAAGACAAAATTTATTAAATCTACAAATCAATCATTCGCCCTTGCATAGAGTTGTGACGACGTCCCCTGGTCGCAGCGCCAACTGTGACGTTCTATCCTGGTCTACCACGGCACCAACTGTGACGGCCCTAAACAGCACCAATTGTGAAGTCCTCGCCGCGGCGCCAGCCGTTCGCTCCTCGCTGCTCCGTTCGGGTGTCGCTGCTCCAAACGTGACGTCCGCCTGTCGCGTCAGTCGTGTTGTCTCGTCCTGTGACGACCAACTGGCTTGATATCGGTCGCGGCACCCAAATGTGACGTTCTAACCTTTTGGTGATTCGGGTGGGAATCTGGTTAGATTTGATATCAGCCTCGTCGTTCCCAGCTCACTTCCAACGCCTGGTTACCAAGGTAACTGCATTGATCCCCAGTCTGCCTACCCACGTTGTGAATTGATCTTAGGCAGACGAGATCAAACAGTGGTTGGGGCCGTAATGCAAACCGAGTTCAACGGGGTTGATACCACACAAATATGCATAAAAGAAAATAAAATGAAAACTCAAAAGTTCAAAATATCAAAGAAAAAGGTAACAAAACTTTATGTCTAGTTGTTCGATACATAGGACTGCATCTATCTCCCGACCCGTTCTATGGATTGTGACACGTCGTTTTCCGTTAGGCAAGTTTTAACGCTTCAAGTTGTTTGCTCTCTAAGAAATTGGTGTTTCGGTGTGTCTTTGGACGAAAGTCGAAAAAAAAAAACTTATTGTGGTGGTCTGGATCTAAGTCGCTCTTCAAAATAATTGTTCTTGGGTTGAAGAGGAGTCCGGAATTTGCGTGAATTTTGGTCAGCTATCTGCGAGGCGGCTTCAACTGGAGACTCAACTCAAACTTTTCTGGAACTGAACACACTGGAACTGATTTCTGCTCGTTTTGGCTTCGCTTATATGGACGCCGACCAAAACCGGGGTGGGTCTGTCGGCGTCGGGGTTTCCTCGATAATTCTAAATACATATCCACCTCTCTGGTTAGGAATTTCCACTTTTTTTCCATTTTTGGAAACCTTTCCTCACTCCCACCTTCTCACCATACTTCAGAGGGCGTGAACTGCCCTCCACACTTCTTCGTAGCAGCTTCTCATACCTATACTCTGGATGAGGCGGCGACAGACTCCTTCGTGCGTCCCGTGATCACTACTCGACCAATGTGTCTTAGTCGGGCGTGGACGAATCCACGGCTTTGTTTCGGAAAAAACATATCTTGCTTAACTAAAAAAAAATTATCTTTCCTCCTCTTTCGTGCGTCACGTGATTACCACTCGACCAATGATGTCTTAGTCGGGAGTGGACGAATCCGCGGCTTTGTTTCAGGAAGAAAAAAAAATATCTTGCTTAACTAAAAAAAATTATCTTCTCTTTTCCTTTTCTTCCTCTTAATCGCCGTTATCATTTCTCTAGCCGCAAACGGGACAATATGAACAATGGCGGTCATAACTCTTGTTCTACACGTGGTTTTCGTCAGGTATTTTATCGCTAATTATCCGAATGGGTGGTCTTCTTAACACGGCCAACGTCGCCCCGAAAAGACATTTCTAAATTCCCATTCATTTCCCTTCGGTACATATTTCTGATAACATAATTTTATTATCGCAGGCATAAAGATGTTCCGTCGAAGGAATTCGGTCAGTGGACAGTTTGTGTGTGTGGCTTTGATACAATTAATTTTTCCTATCTATCCAAAGTCCTTTTAGTTGCCTGTTTTTCGTCACTTATCGAAATAACATTTTCATTTGAATTTTTCTTTAGCCAGTCGGTCTGATAATAAGATGCCTTCCCGTACCAATAGTTTGTTTTCATATCCTTAGATAACAGAGCCGTCGCCAAAACATATCTGATTCTTTCTTTCTTTCCCTTTCTTTTTACTCAGAATTTCCCTGTCATTGTAATGACACACTTTCGCCATTTGTTACTTATCAAAATATCCCTTATCGATTGTCTCTTAGCCGTGTGTGTGTTCTGCTTATCATCCACGATTCGGTCCTTAGCCTCTCCTTTCCTTCTTTTCTTTCTTTTCTTTTTCTGCCTCGTTAAATGGTGCCACAAAGTATTGCTGACATATATGGTCTGGGGCCCCTTTTGTTTCTCTCAAGTTCCTTGATAAAATCAAAAGACGCATATGCAATGTAATTGGCCTTGATCTGGCATCTCGTCTACAGTCGCTCTCTCACAGACGTGCCGTTGCCTTCCTCTGTTTTCACAAATACTTTCATGGTAACTGCTCCGATGAGCTGCTTTCGCTGGTTCCCAGACTACATGAATTTAAGCGTTCAACTATGCTGGCATCTCGCTCTCACCATTTCACTGTCGAAAATGTTAAATGTAGCCGTCTCTTCTACTCCAACAGCTTCATGTCTCGCATTTCTCGTCTGTGGAACTCCCCTTTTCCTGATAGCTATAATCTCCAACTATTCAAATTTAATGTCAATCGACATCTCCAGATGCATTGATCTATCAAATAACTTTCTCTTCATCCTCTCCTCTATCACTCCTATTTGGTCTCGCTCCAACTCTCTGTAACTCCTTGCATGCTTGTGGCTTCCCGCCTTGCTTGGGTGGGGGGTGCTTATAAAAAAGAAACCTAGATAGGTGACCGCTCAGTATAGCAGGTGCTGCAGGCATTGATGTGCGGGTGGTGTAATGGATAATAATTCTGAATCGTTAATCGTAGAGCCGACTTCTAATTCCAGTTGGGTTCGTTATATTCACTTACGTGCTAATACCATTGGGGAAGCTATGAATCCACCTTTTTCCCCCATCTATAGGTTAATTGTATTACTGAACCATTATTATCATTGAAAAATTCTTACAATGTAAAAATATTTTCTGGCTTTAAATAACCTGCAAAGGGTTGATAAACCGTAGAAAACGAATCAATCAATCAATGAAATCTTCATATCTATCTATCGACTTGGCTTATTCTTATCTTTCTATCTCAATTTCCAACTGTCTATCCGCCTTTCTGTTTGAAATCTTTATCAATGTCTCCTTTAATCATATCTACTTGTCTCCTATTTTCTGGCTTTAAATAACCTGCAAAGGGTTGATAAACCGTAGAAAACGAATCAATCAATCAATGAAATCTTCATATCTATCTATCGATTTGTTATCCGCCTTTCTGTTTATTCTTATTTTCTGGCTTTAAATTTGCAAAGGGTTGATAAACCGTAGAAAACGAATCAATCAATCAATTTCTATCGATTTGGGTTATTCTTATCTTTCTATCTCAATTTCCACATGTCTATCCGCCTTTCTGTTTCAAATCTTTATCAACGTCTCCTTTTTTCATCAGTTAAAATGAAAGAAATGCATTAATTTCTGTTACAATAAGAATTAATTAAGTTTATTATTATTTTTTAATAAAATGCATCTTTACACATAAAATGTATCAACATTTGTTTTAGTTAAGGCTTTTACATTTATAAAAATACAATTTTTCAAGTGTACGAATATTTATTTCCCCCCACTGTGTATATATATATATATATATATATATATTGTCTGAAGATCTCAAAAGCGTGTAACATAGATTCTGTCGAAAAAAATATTCCAGCACGGCAGAAGTAACCAATTGCTGAGGTAAAAAGTGTCGTTATCCGATATCAGGTTGTGGTTTATTTAAAATTTTGGGTAAAGAACATGAGTCACTTGAAACCTGAGGCGTACTCTCAGAGTTTTGATAATTTCTCAGATATACGGCTGAGAGAATTGTTTGAACACTCATACCTATATGACTGGCATAGTGAGTTCGATCCTCACTGCGTGCCCCCCACCAAAAAAAATTGCCTTGTGCTACATTTAAATTACGCTTAGAAAATCAACTTACCTATATGGCTGGGCACTTCCACGTGGCGTAATGTTCATCAAGCTGGTCTCGCTAGATCAATTACGACTGAGTTCGATCCTCACTGCGTGCCCCCCCCAATAATTTCGGCCTTGTTCCACATTTAAATTACGCTTACAAAAATCACCTGGGCACTTCAACATGGCGTAATTGTTAGCTAGCTTGTCTTGCTAGATCAATTACGACTAAGTAATGAGTTCCATCCTCACTGGGTACCCCCCAAATTTTGGACTTGTGCCACACTTACACTTAGAAAATCACTGTAGCTATATGCTTCCTAAAAGGTATGATTACCTATAGAAAATAACAGATTTTGTTCACTTTTCAGATCATATGGAATTGATTTAAACCGTTACGTACAGAATGCCTGGCTCGCCGTATATGTCGGATTTTTTTTTATTTCTTTAGGCGAGCGACGTTGTTTAAAATACTGGATCTTAATTAAATGTTTGAACAAAAACATCGCAGGAAACCAGGTGGTTTTTTTACACCCGCGATAATAAGGAGATTTGTCCAGAGCATTATTTCATTTCTATCAGCTAACAATCTCTAAAGACGTAACTAACCCAGACACAACAGCAAGACGATTGTATTCATTGTCTGTGACAATAAAACCAAGAAAAAAAAACGTTGTCACTACTCTCCATTGATTCAGTTTGTTTTTATACACTTGCTGGCCCAGGTACGGTACAATATGGTGGATAACGCACTTAATACTCATGGGAACGTTATGAGATCAATCCTTGGATCAAGACGTGTTTTCTGACCAGATGTTTTAGATAGAAGAAAGAGGGGAATTTACTCTTTTGAGTTGAATGAAGGGTTCCGTTCAACAGAATGTTATCAAAAGCCGCAGATAAGGAAACGGGAAAACTGGTCTGAATATGTCAATCTATAATAGTGATATTGCCACTATTTCGAGAATTTCAACAGGTAAAATGCAGGTAATTCTCATGACCGAAATAGTGTGATAAAATTTTATTGGTTCATTTGTCTTTTTTATTTTTATTGCTTATCAACTTCTGTTTACAAATACTTGTTGCAACAAAAAAATTAAAAATGAAAACATTTTTTATATTTGCCTTGTACATCAGAGGACAAAACGTGTCGATAAAAAAAAAGTTTTCATTTTGTCTTTATTTATAATGTCTTTTTCCACATATATTTTTGATTTATGAACTTTTACACACACACACATTATACACACACACACACACACACACACACACACACACATATATATGTGTGTGTGTGTGTACAGAGAGTGATAGAGAGGGAGAGAAAGGCATATGCATGATTATCAATAGACAAGTATATATATACACACACGTATAAGAAGGGTACATTTCTCGTCACAACACAGTTTCTAAAATATTCATTAGTCATATTCCATCTGTCTATCTATCTATCTATCTGCCTGTCTGTCTATCTATCTATCTGTCTATTTATCTATCTATCTAATGAGCTTTTCAAATTTCTTATTTTTCTTTTTGTTTCATGTCGCTTTTTTTCTTTATTGTAAAGAATTTCTTTCTCATTTTGCTCATATAATCCTTTTTAATCTATCTATCTATCTATGTATCAAATTTAAAATAATGAATAAAGACATATAAGTAAATAAAATAAGGAAACAAAAGGTCATTAACAACCTGAGGTACTAAACCTCCACGAAAGGGACGGGAGAAGCTGATTTCCTTCTCCTCGGCACTTCCATTAATCCCCCAGTGACTTCTGTATATTTAGCGTAAATAATGGTGACGCATGCACTGAAAATGGCTTCTAGCATGAAATTGACAGCCAGTATGCTGTTTTCAACCCTACGTACGCATTGTGTGTATCTACAAACACTCGATCTTCGATGCTGAGCATTATTCTTATATATATATATATATATATATATATATGTATATATCTTAAGATGTGCTATATTTATGGGTTCTCAATATCAGAGATAGCGTGTGTGCATATAAAAGTGAACATAGAAGTCAACACTTAGAGGCGACAGTCTGTTTCATGAGATGCAGACACAGACTGATATATATATATATATATATATATATATATATATATAAATATATGAACATAGAACTCTGGCTGCCCGGCGTTGGAAACTCCGAATGAAACCAAATCGGTCGACAGTCTGCTTTTCGGTTGTCTAGTCGCTCTGAGATGATATAACAAAACATCCTGTACTTATACATATATATATATATATATATATATATATATATATACATTCGCTAATATATATATTACATTCTATATATATATATATATATATATATATATAGGGTCTCTCGTCTCTCAATCGAATTCCGTATGAGGAAACAGACAGTCCCTAGGAAACCGACAGCCCGACAATGAGACATGATTTGATTATAGTGGTGAAGGTTTTCATGCAGGACCATCCACACTTTTTGATGGTCCGAATACAGAGACCTGGTGCACTAAGTGCCACAAGGTCCCCAAAAGACCCTCCGCGGGTTTTGAATACCGAGTTGTCCTTCTCCTAGACCAGTTGCCATCAAAGACTATGGAAACGAGTCTCTCCTGCTATTTACCCATAGTTGGCGGGAGAACAAGAGGATTCACACATTTCCTATGGTTATAAGCACGTAAGTGAATGTAATCCAAGCCGCTATCCATTACTCCACCGAATGTAATCTGTCGCTGCATGGTGTTGAATTACGTGTCAAATTTTTCAGACATGGAGTTTGATAAGACAGACGACCGATAACTTCGTCTCTCGACATAAGCTATTGTCCATATGAGGTGATGTTGGATTTTATTTTTATTATTTGCTCTGTAATAATAAATACAAATACATTGAGCTCTTTTTTGGATCACTTTTAATAGTTTATATTACTAGGGTTATATACCAAGGCATTTGCTAACTTTAAATATATATATATATATATATATATATATATATATAATTTTCTAATCTATGTATACAGTTGAAAATACATAATATCATATTCTTTAAGAGTTTATCAGACTTAAGCGATGGTTACGTTGATGCGACTACATATGACTCTGATGGCCTTCTTGTGCATATGTAGTCAGACCATTAATATATATATATATATATATATATATATATATATATATATATATATATATATATAGAGAGAGAGAGAGAGAGAGAGAGAGAGAGTAGAGCCTCAATTCTCAACGTCTCACCGGAAATTTAGATGAAAATGTCTTGGTTATCGAACAAAATTTCGGTTCTCGAAAACATTGCTAAACCGAGTGAACCCGAACGGAATAAATTCTGATTCGTACGCCATTTTGTATACATTCGTTTGTTGCGTTGTGTTTTTCTTTTTACAATTTTATTGTACTGTAATTTTTTTTTCTTTACATTGATTCCTATTCGTAAAATAGCTTCGGTTTACGAATATTTCGGGCTACGAACAGCCTTCAAGAACGAATTAAAGTCGCGAACCGAGGTTCCACCTTTTATCGTGCCTTATTTTAAAGGGTCATTATAGAACCAATAGTGTGTTTATCGTCAACCACACGTCAGTATACCCTTCTAGTTAAACGTCTACACACAATACGCACATGTGCATATATATATATATATATATATATATATATATATATATATATATACTAGCAGCATGGCCCGGCGTTGCCCGTGCTTGATTCAAAAATCGTACGACTCATACAGCAATCACTATCACTTGACTTAAAATATTTTTGCCCTTCCTTGCCTTTAAAGGAGTGCCCTTTGCCGTGCTGATGTTGCTAAATGCCTTACTTCTCACACTGCGAATTTTTTCGAAGCTCTGTACTAAACATTAAATTTATTACGAAAAAAGAACTAAACAAAAAGAACACAAAACGATCAGCTTTAAAAAAGGACTCCTAACTGGAAAAACCGAATGAAAAAAGAATGTTAACAACAAATACTTTTTCACACCCAACCCAGTTCTGCGGAATCAGAATCAACGTTGAGTTTAAGCAAGCGAATGAGCCAATTGGAGTAAAGTGCAATGCAGATTTAAATTTTTCCCACATGTGACGAATGCAGATATCGATTTTTTTTGCATGCTATCATGCTAGTTAACATTCATGTCAGTCAGCTGTTGGCTCTCACGCTGACGAATAGAATATTCCTGCCTATTCGTTCGTTGCTCACTCTGGCCAGTAGAAAAGCAAACTACTTTAAAACTGCCGTAGAAGCATGAAAAAATCGATTATTTGACCATCGATGGAGTTGGGAAATGTAAAGTCGGTCTTGGCCTTCCAAACTTGGAGCTTGCATAAAACTGCAAATCCCGAAAATTGCGGCCGTGCATTCACACACACACACACACACACCTGCCTTTTTTATATATATATATATATATATATATATATATATATATATATATATATATATATATATATATATATATATATTTAAACATTCACCCCTAGCAAGGCGGGAAGCCACTAGGACGCAAGGGGTTACAGAAAATTTGGAGCAAGATCAGATAGGAGTGATAGAAGAAAGGATGAGGGTAGTGGATAGATCAAGGCAACTAGAGATGTCGATTGACATTACACTTGAATAGCTGGAGATTATAGCTCACAGGGAAACAGGAATAGGGAAGGGAGTTCCACAGGCGAGAGGTGCGAGACATGAAGCTATTGGAGTAGAAGAGAAGGCTACATTTAGGAGTTTCGACAGTGAAGGGGTGAAAACGGGATGACAGCCTCGTATGGCGCTGGAACTCATGACGTCTGGGAACCAGCGAATGCAGCTCCTCGGAGCAATTTCCATGAAAGTATTTGTAGAACAGACAGAGGGAGGCGACGGTGCGTCTGTGAGAGAGCGACTGTAGCCGAGACGCCAGAGCAGGGCCAATTATATTGCATATCCGCCTCTAGATCTTATCAAGAACCCCGAGGCAAACAGAAGGGGCTCCAGACCATATATGGCAGCAATACTCCATGCAAGGGCAAATTGTTGATTTGTAGATCTGAAGGATCGACTCCGGGGAGAAAAACTTTCTGGCGCGGCTCAGGGAGCCAACTTTCCTTGCGGTGGACGAAGCAATTGACTCAATCTATTTATTCCATCTCAGGTCAGCAGTCAACGTGAGACCGAGAAACCGCAGAGAGTTGCTCTCGAGAAGTTGAGCGTCAGACATTCTAATGGAGGGAAGGGAAGGATCTCTGTGGTGATTAATAGAGAGCAGTTTTGTCTTAGAAGCGTTGGATAGATAGATAGATAGATAGATAGATAGATAGATAGATAGATAGATAGATAGATGTGTGTATGTGTGTTTGTGTGTGTGTGTGTGTGTGTGTGTGTGTGCATGTGTGTTTGGAACAAATATAGGCCAAATATGGACTTAACTCCGACTGAATGAAGAAGATAAAGAACAAATGGCAAATGTTTAAAGATTCTTTAAAGACGTAACATATTTCACTTTTATTCAACATACATCAGAGAATGAGATATGGAGAAAATTCAGTATTTTTACTTTTGTGCTCTCTGATTTTCAGTCCGTCCATTGTATGACGATAAACTACATCCATGTCCTGGGTAAGACGATAAACTACGTCCAACAGCAAGGCCGTTTATCAGGAGATTTTGAAGAGCGTGGAACCACCTCTTAATTGCTGGTGTTCCCAGGTCCACCCTGATCTGGGGTGGTAGCACCTGTTAAGGTCCCTGCTATAGTTAACACTATAAAAGTGTAAAAATAGGTTTTAATACCAGAAATCCTTTTAAAAAATATTACTAGCAATATATATTTGGAAAAAAATATTCCCGACAGTAAAAATCTCGTCGGCATTAAATAACCTATTGAGGTTGATATACCTAAAACATACCAAACAAAACCAAACAAAACTGATTTCCAGTGTTCAATCATGTGCATACGTCTTTTTTAAACAAAAATTATTATAATTTGTGTCTTTCCTAATTCAAAGAAGATGTACAATTCTGCCAATTTTTACTATAAAATCGGACTGTTATATGTTTTAAGTCAAATAAATATCAAGAAAATAATACAAGAATATTTTAAAGTTCTATCGAAAAAATAAGCGAATCGAGGGAATTTTCAAAGCGAATAATTTGTACATATGTTCTTCAGAAAAATAAGCGAATATTCGAGGTTTCCGTGAATCAAAAGTACATATGTTCTAAAGAAAAATTCCGCGAATGTGTGAAGCCGCGAATGTGTGAAGCCGCGAATGCTGAAACGCGAATAGACGGGGGGGATCACTCACGCAGAATTCCTTCACTGCCAGTTCAAGAAAGACATTTGGATCGCTAGCACACAAAAACGACAATGTCTAACATCGAGAATATTTAACATCGAAAAAAATAAGAAAAATTAATTCCTTTTAATAATATGTGGAAATATCCACTCTTTGCCTGATGAATGTCGCATGACTGGAAACCCGTGTAGCAAACTTATAGAAAATAAAGCAAAATATATTTTTTTTTAAATTCACATTACAACCAAAACGTTTGCGATTTCTCTCTTCTTTTTAATCTATACACTTTTCTCACGTTGGAACTACTATAACCTCTTCCCCACTATATATATATATATATATATATATATATATATATATATATATATATATGATTAATATAAAAATATGAGAGAGTAATCAAGTTTTTGGCGTTTCGCTATGGTGCCGGCTGATGCAACGTTTACAAATGACTAAGTAAGACTTATTCTTTAGAGGAAATCAAAAAATTTGAATATAGCATACTGTTTACATTGTTTTTCTCAATTTTGTCTCTTACTTTTGGACGTTCCAAATCTGAAAATAAATAAATAATTGTTATAATTCTTTTTCTATCCTTTGTAAATGATTCAAATTTTAGTATGTTATTATGGTTGATAACGACTACCAGTTGTCAAAATTTCAGCTTTTCACAGTTGTTATTTCTAACAAATATTAGGTTTTAAAATTTTGTCCCTTAGTTTTGGACGCTACTGTATATCTCTATATTTTGCATATGTATGTATATTTACCACTATTATTATCAATCCACACACACACACACACACACACACACACACACACACACACACACACACACACACACACACACATATATATATATATATATATATATATATAAAGATATGATATTTGTCTCTTAGTTGATTGATGTTACATTCAGCACACCGTCGCTTTTTGTCATCGTTCGGTCCATTCGTCTGGAGTTTTATGAAAAGCTAATGCCAGGTTACCTCTGATACTAAAATGAATCAGATGAAATACTTAGCGAATTAATTTCTTTTTATACAATATCATTATATTGTCATTATTCTCGTATAGCAATTTTTATTTTCAATGAAATCGTTCATGGCGAATATATGTGGTATAGCAATTAGTAACGTAAACATTACTTTAATCCATTTAATCTTGTTTAATCTGCAATGAAAAAATTCAATGAAAATTAGAAGCTATATTTTGAAGAGGACAATTTCATATGTAAAATTTCTTCCTCAAATTACACAAATCTTGATATTTTCCTGACATTAAAAAACAATTAATAGTCTGACAACGCGTGGTAACATGAGGTAATTATCATTATAAAGGAAAACTTTCCTCGTGGCTCATAAGGGATCGCGCTCTCAATATACTTTGTCGAACAAATAGTGTTTACGTTAAAAGCTTACTCCGTGCCTAATAGTTACGCGTAATAAATTTGAGGACATTGTCCACGAACGCGTTTGTCTTGTATAAGAAATAGATGAATAAGCTCTTTCAATTTTCGACATTTGTCGAATTATATTGTTTCAATTTTGACATATTCATGTTTGGGGGCAAGAGCGTATGTAGATACAGACACTGTGAACAAAGACATCTACATTGCATAGAGACTAGCAGTTTCACGCCTTAAGCGATCAAGAAGGCGTGAAATTGCCAGTCAGTATGAAGTGATGAATTTAATCTCAACAGTATTCCCACACACAGACAACACACATATATATATATATACATGCAAACATACACATACACACACTGATATATATATATATATATATATATATATATATATATATATATATATATATATATATATATATATATAAATATAAACAAAAAAATGTTAAAAATTACAATCTTCAGACACACTGGGTTGTAGATTAATATTGTTTCGTTTTTTATTATTATTTCATTTAAATTCCTCGACTAGTTTCGGCCAAAATGGTCATCATCAGGAGAAGAAATATTTCTGCTTGCTGGTAGCAGTGAACTATAGAAATGAATGTCTTGATGTAGAAAATGAACTTTTGTCTGTAGTTTTCATTTGTTTTTTTTTAAATTTTTTTTATCTTTTTAACATGAATCTTTTAACATTCCTTGTGTTGGTCAAACAGTCTCTTTTAAGTTGTTATTTGAGATAAGAGCCAGATGGATCTATGCTTCTCTGAATTCTCTTGATCAGTTTGACAGTTTTATTGGTCCTGGAGAGGGGATGTGTCCGTTAAGCGTTTGTGTGTGTTATTTGGTTCTTAGGGGGTGAGTGAGTATGATATGTGTAAGCGTGTGTATTGCTGTAGGTGTATGTTATCATTTGGCTCATTAGGGAGTGAGTGATATATATATATATATATATATATATATATATATATATATATATATATACATCATACTCACTCACCCCTAAGAACAAATAACACAAATATATATATATATAATATATATATATATATATATATATATATACATCATACTCACTCACTCCCTAATGAGCCAAATGATAACATACACCTACAGCAATACACACGCTTACACATATCATACTCACTCACTCATATATATATATATATATATATATATATATATATATATATATATATATACCGAGTGTAACTGCAAAATTGTCCAGATTCAGCGCTGAACCTTTGAAGGTTAGAAATGAATAAAGATATCTTACTGAGGTTTTTATAAAACTATTGGACTCTATTTCGAGCAATAAGAATGTATATTTACTCTCTTAATCTTAAGGGAAGGATCGTGATAAAAATGAAATCGATATTAGCTTAACAGAAGAATCGTAATGAAAACAGACATAAATTCCATGCTCATCATAAATTAATCATAGCTCAGGATGAGAAGCTCATGAATGATTGAAATATAGCTGGAATATATTAAAATATATTACAAATCCCAGGAAAATCATCCTGGAATTATATATATATATATATATATATATATATATATATATATATATATATATATATATATATATATATATATATTATTCCAGGATGATTTTCTAACTTATTCAAGATGATCGCCGCCATATCTAACCTTCTAACTTGCTATCCCGGAGTAACAGGCTGCCTCACGCCATTTTATTTTCAAATCTTTTTTTCACTGCTCTTTGGGCGGTCATGTCTGAAAATCCTCATTCACGTGCCAAACGTCTTATGGATTGATTTGTATCTTTTCTAATTGATCTCTTTAGCTCCAGTTTTCCTCTCTACTTTTCCCTCTTTTTAAACTTAGTCTCCATTCTCTTGATGCTTCTTGAATGAACTTTAAAAATAGAAGTCAGAGTATGAATGTTATTACCATTACGGAAGGTTTAAATATTTTTTTTCCTCTCACCATTACTCAGTTGAAAAAAAAAACAGTGGGGCTGACACAAAATGATTTTAACTTATTCTCTTTCTAGTTGAATAACTCAAGTGGGTTTTCAGTGATTCTTACGAAAAATCGTATCAAGATGGCTAAATGTCTTATCTGAAAACCTGGACAAAAGAAACTCAGTTAGCTTAGTGTTTTTCTTTTCTTTCTTTTTTTATATAGATATCAAACGTTTTGTGGGATGGACAATTTTGCTGTTACACGATTTGGACAATTTTGCTGTAACACTATCTGGACAATTTTGCTGTTACACCTGCCATATATATATATATATATATATATATATATATATATATATATATATATATATATATATATATATATATAATGATAATATTAAAAAAGTTATCACTCCATAGACTGCCTAAAATCTGATTAATCAAGATACCTGTTTAAAAAAAAAATTGTCATGCTTGTTTTTTCTTGTTTTTTTTTTGTTTGTTTTTTTCTTTGTTTTTTAAATTGGATTTAATTCAAACGAGTCTGTCTATATTTCTGAGATGAGGTATTATGTACAGTATTTACATTATTCGGACTATTGTCCTCATCTTTGTCGCCATATTTGTCACAACGTTTCGGCCGTTGTACGCTCCGGCCTTCTTCAGGTGGTTGGAATTTCGAACTGAACGGCCGAAACGTTGTGACAAATATGGCGACAAAGTTGAGGACAATAGTCCGACTAATGTAAATACTGCTAATTCAAGCGGGTCAGCAAAATCACTAAGACAGAAGTGGTTGCTAGGTGAGAAGAATTGGAAAACATAAAACATTATGAAGGGCACGAGAACAATAGTAGAGCAACCCGAAAGACAGTAGATTACGATTCACATTGCATTTAAATTTGTGAAGATCAAAGCCGGAAAGCATAGAGCCTAAAGAAAGTTCCACAAGCGAAAGCGAAAGAAAGTGTTAGCATAGAACTTACAATTACATCAAGCCAATTCAACTATAAACTGATGAGGCCTTCTTGCATAATCCATTCTTCTTTCTTTATGTGCCGTGTCCCTTCAGGACGTAGGCGATCATGGCTCTCCACTTCTCCCTCTCCCTTATAGCTCTCAATAAGTTTCCTCTCTCTGCCCATATCCCAGACCACGTTCTGCCACCCACTTGCTTAAGACCGCCAAATATGTCAAAGCGTTGCTTTCCTTTGTCTCTCTTTCCCTCTATTCGACCTGTGAGTATCAGATTCTCTAAACCCTTCTTTCTCATCACGTGTCCCAGAAATTACATCTAACTCTTCCTGATGTTAAGTATAAGCTTCCTCCTTGTTTGCTTCCTCTCCAAAACCCCGTCGTTGCTCACAATCTCGGTCAATGATAGCCTCAGCCTCCTTCTGTACAACCACATGTCCGTTGCCTTGAGTCTCTTCTTCATCTTTGAGGAGACCGTTCAACATTCGCTGTCGTAAAAGAGGATAGATGTCACGTAGCAGCTCAGTACTCTTTTCTTTGTTACCTAAGAAATCCTTCTGTCTCGCAATACCTTGCCCGTCTTTTGGAATACGTTCTTGGTCATCTCAATACGTCTGCGGGTCTCAGTGTCGCACTTAACTTCCTCCATCAAAACACTTCCCAGCTATTTAAACTTCCGCACCTGCTTGATTTAAGTATTCCCAACCTGCCAATCTAGTACTGCGCTTAAAGTCTATATACCCTGGCGAAGAACTCATCCGAACAATTACCCTGAAATTATTTATACATAGAGATAGTCTATTTCAAGGTGTTCTCTGCGCGGCTATCATCAGTCCCTAAGTGTCTATGTCTGTGGGGTATTGTTTTAAATTTATTTTCAATGTCAGTCCTGGTAGGCGCCTTGTTAGTGAGAATGAGTTTGTGTTAGCGATTGGTGGGGGCGTAAGATATCTTATCCAGTACGGGGGGGAGGTCTGGGGTTGTAGCTTTATTCATGGTCAGAACCTTTATTGTTTGTAGTTTATTATCAGCTCCTACTATGGGCATTTCTTATGCAGTCCCCGAATGTGCTTTTCTGGGATTCAAAGTAAATACTTTTTTTGTTTGTTTCCTTTTAATAAAAGTGGCCAATATTATTAATAAGTGATGGAGATTGAAACTTAAACCCATTAAGATTAATGTAAATAAGTTGAGTTATAGATTTATAGATTATATGCTACTAGACGTGCACATACACCCTCCCATATATGCGCCTGTATTCTTACGTAATTTGAAATTTATTTCTATGTCTACATTTCGTGATTAGTTCTCTCCGTTTATTTAATAGTTTGCATTCATCTTTATATTTTATTATCCTGATTTTTTTCTTCTAAACATAAAAACATCGACCTCTGTGTGGATCAGTTTTTAACAATTTTTATATATATATATATATATATATATATATATATATATATATTGTCATCAACAGACAGACTGTTTCGCTGTATTACAGCTCATCAGTGTGGCTAGACGTCCGGTTGCCTCTAGCTAGGATTGAAACAGTCAGGGATTCTACCAATAAGCCATTGGCGTACGACAGAGATGAAGGTGAATTCAAGCATATTTATTTTATAGATAAACACACAGTGACTGAGAGAACTCGATTCGATTTACCGAAGAGTCTTGCATTATTAGCCATAATAGTCACTTTTTGCAAACCCACACTTCCTCCCAAGAGAGCTCAACCGAAATAAATTTTTCAGGAGCATATATATTGTCATACACAGACAGACTGTTTCGCTGTATCACAGCTCATCAGTGTGGAAAGACGTAGCTAGGATTGAAACCCGACTGAATTGGCGTCAGTCAGGGATTCTACCAATAAGCCGTTGGCAGGGATAAAGGTGAATTCAAACATATTTATTTTTTAGATAAACACACAATGACTGAGCGAACTCGATTCGATTTACCGAAGAGTTTTGCATCATATATATATATATATATATATATATATATATATATATATATATATATATATATACCAGTGGGGAAAAATGCATATTTATTATTATTATTAGAAATTTTTGGTCTGTTATTATACATACAGTACTGTTTTAACAAAACAACAGAATATATATATATATATATATTATATATATATATATATATATATATATATATATATAAACATTTGTGCGTATTGCATTTGTGTTCACGTCTAGAACACTCATGTGATACGCACCTGTAATTGCAAAAAGCATCTAAGACTCTCGATGGTGCACGCAGGTATACAAAATTACTTCTGTTTAAAAAAATAAACAAAAAAAACAGGACGTCTACACGAACATGAGTACCCACAGCACACTCCTGGTCAAAACCTCATGACTAGATACAAAAGGGTTAAAAAAAATATAGATTATCAGCAAACAAGTGAAAATTGTAAACTTTTAATTGATTAATATAAACAAACATTGAAATAGTATTCGGGTGGGAGGGGTGTTCATAAAGATAAAAAAATGTGTGAAAAAAACTACTGGACAGAAATTTTAGAACTAGTCAGTGTGCTCATAACTTCAGTCGTGTAGACATCGACTTCGCTCATTTCCAACATTAAATCTCATATTTGGCTAAGGTTAAAATTTTAAGAAAGTTCCATCGGGATTGTTGAACTTCAAAGACGTTGTCTTTCACAACGAGCCATTGCAAATGAAATTGGCCGTAGCAGAACTGTCATTGCTAACTTAATTAAAAATCCGGATGCGTATGCTTCTAAAAAATCAAGCGGTCGTCCCAATAAAATCTCACCGTCTCTAGATAGACGCATTAGGCGGGAAGTGAAGAGAGATTCAAGCCTAACATCAAACCAGAAAAAAAGCGAATTCAGATGCTGAATGCAGCTCTCGAACAATTCGACAGCATTTAAATAAGAAAGGGTTTAAGAACTTGAAACGGCTGCAGAGGCCTTGCCTTTTTCCTCGCCATAAAACCTCCCGTTTACAATTTGCTTCCGATTATCAAAATTGGGATAAATGGAAGAATGTGTTGTTTGCAGATGAGAAAAAAATTCAATCTTGATGGCCCAGACAGTTTTCAGCGTTACTGGTATGCAAAAGATGTCCCAAAAGAAATTTTCTCAACACGACACAGTGGAGGTGGATCAATTATGGTCTAGGGTTGATTTTCGTACAATGGAACTCTTGAGTTACAGGAGGTAAAAGGTCATCAAACAGCTGCTAGTTACATTGACATGTTAAGAAAGGCATTGCTAATTACTGAAGGCCCTCATCTATGTGGAGAAAACTGGCTTTTCCAGCAGGACAATGTTGCAATCCACAACGCTCTCCAGATCGAAACCCAATCGAGAATATTTGGGGATGGATGGCAAAGGATGTTTATAAACATTGATCATAATTTGAAATTGCGGATGTTCTTCGTGCTGCAGTTTATGCATCCTAGCCGAGCATCCCAAGCACCCTCATGCAGAAGTTAATAATGAGTATACCAAAGCGAATTTTTGAAGTAATTCTCAAACATGGAGGATATACTGAAAATTAAATTGTCGTTATGACATTTGTTCTGTACTTGCTAATTTTACTTACATGGTCTTATCCTTATGACCAACCAAAAAATCCTTTTTTCAGTGTTTGTTTAAATTAATCAATTAAAATTTTAAAATGTTCACTTGTTTGTTGATAAACTACATTTTCTTATGAAATGTAAATGTTCTGTAAATATATTTCGATTAAAGTAACAATATTTTATATTTTTTTTAACACTTTTTTATCTGGTCTTAAGATTTTAACCAGGAGTGTATAACTGAAGGCCTTTATAATAATAAAGCCCAAAAACTCTTTGACAGCATCAATTTCGAACACGGCCATAATTTATTGGCCGTATTAAGAAACTTACGCACCATTTACAATAATAGTATATGCCTCATTTGCAATATCACAAGTAAACATCCTTGATGGTGACTAAGAGATTAGACGAAAGCATTTATGACGAACACTCATTTGAAATATTTTCCCGACACGATACGCCCATCCCGCCTTGATACGCACCTACTTTTTATTTATCCTCTCGTGTGTTCAAGCAACAGACGAAATTTCGCCTGTTTAAAAACAAGACAAAAGTGAGAAAAAAAACGAGGCATTTACTAAAATATAGGTATCCATAAAATTACGTTTCGAGCAGAAAGAAATATTGTCAGATAAAAAAATCCGTTGAATATATATATATATATATATATATATATATAAAGGGAACATTGAAGTCAACATTTCATGCTATTTATATTTACATACGCTCTATCTCTGATACTGAGCACTTTATCCCATAAATATAACACACCTTAAAACTATATTTCTTCATATATATATATATATATATATATATATATATATATATATATATATATATATATATATATATATATATATATATATATATATGTGTGTGTGTGTGTGTGTGTGTGTGTGTGTGTGTGTGTGTGTGTGTGAACTGAGAATGAATAGAATTCAATTCCGGCGTTCTTGACATTCAGTTTAAAAGACGGATTAATACAAAAGTAAAACAGTATTCTTTATTCTTAGGATATTACATGAAGAACATTTAAGAACGCTGCACAAATGCAATCATGTTTCGATGTGTATTAACAGAACTCATCAGGCGTTAGTAAATAACTGGTGAGTAGACCTACTCTACACAGCAGTCATTTATTAGGATGTGTTAATACACATCCAAACACGATTGATTAAAACAAATCAAACGAAACGTCTTCGTTTTATCATATCCCAAATCCTTGTTCCGGTTTAACAACTTACCAAAGTTTTTAATCAACTAATTACACCATATATACCCAAAAAATTCACCATTAAATCAACACACGAAATACTCCAAATTCTGAAACACAAAAACCTAATAATGAAACCATATTCTTATTTGACGATGAAAATTTATTCACTAACGTCCCAGTCAGGAGAAAAATAGATATATTCATAAAGAATATTTACAACAATCCATATCTCCTTCCATTAAAGTCATGATATATTATGAAAACTACACTTGCTGTGCACTACAGAAGTTCCTTTCTATGACCAACAAAATAACATATGCTTACAATGCGATTGTGTTTATATGGGTTCCGTCCTGGGATCAACATTTAGCAACGCCAACATGACTAACTAGGAAATAATACCACAAAAAACCTCCATTTACCTAAGATATGTAGATGACATTCTCATTTTAATCAAAATCGTAGACGAAATACATGAACTATAAAAACATTTTTAAAAAAATCCTTACTGAATTTCATATACGAACTTAACGACAATAAAATCCCGTTATTTGATGTATTGTTAGACACTAATAATATTGCATTTACTACTTCCCATAGAAAAAAATCAACTAACATAAGCACGTTCACTCTCAACTATAAAAGTGAATAAAACATTTTAAAATAGCTATTATACGAAACTTTATATAAACTATGTAAAAGCAAACACTTCAATGAGAATGATTTTCTATAATGAATTTAAAAACTTAAACAAAACCTCATTAATAATGACTTTCCTACTTGGAATATTAATAAAAATGAACGTAATACATCAACAAATAATTCTAAACGTATCAAACTAATATGCTATAAATGAAATGCCTTCTAACTATAATCAGGAGGAAAAAATTCTAATAAACACAATATATCTCATAAACACTAATATATCTCCAAGTGAAGTATAAAACATGATTATATATTATACTAAATTTAATAGAATCGACCTAGTCATCCATAACATGGCTTCTCCGTCAACTAGTGTCTTACAAAAGACTAACATCATATATCAATTTAAGTGTCCTTTGGAAGATTGCATCTCTGATAAAAGATGTTAATACATATGTTGGTTTTACAACAACGTCGATGACGAAAAGGCTTGCGTTTCACTTGAAGGATCATAGTTCAATTTCAGATCATTTAACGGAACACTCACGTCCACAGTTTAGACAGATATCAGTCGAAAATACATCAAACCGCATTAAGATAATAATAATAATAAAACTTAAAATTCTGGAAGCCATTTATATAAGAGAATTGCAGCCCAAAATAAATAAAATCAACTAGGAGTATAACAATAAATTTCTTAATTTTTTGTAGCCGCAATGTGGTATAAAAAGAATAGTAAATTAAAAGACTACAATTAAAAAATCCTTTTAAAAAGTTACTTCCCTTGCTTAGCGGCGGAAATATTTTGAATTTACGGTGTTAACGCATAACACATCCATAGATATGCAAGCCCTGAAGAAAATTCTCAGATGAGATTAAAAGTACTTGGAAAATAAAAATTATTTGAAAGAGAATTTTGGGATTTTTCTTAATCAATTTTGTACAGCCACAAAAGAAATTAATTCGAGGACTTGGAATGATTAAAACTAAAATAAAGACGTCCAAATTATTTAACCAAACATGCTTGAATGGAAATATGCTGCTTAAACACACACACACACACACACACACACACACACACACACACACACACACACACAGCATATACATATATATATATATATATATATATATATATATATATATATATATATATATATGTCCATGTAAATTGAGAGGTGACACATTTGAAGTGTTGAAACATAATTAGAATTGTGTACCGATTTTTAATATGTTTTAATAACCTAAAATAAATAAATTATATATATATATATATATATATATATATATATATATATATATATATATATAAATTTGGAACCTCGTTTCACGAATTTCAATCGTTCCTGAAGGCCGTTCGTAACCCGAAAAATTCGTAAACCGAAACTGTTTTTCCAATAGGAATTAATGTAGAGAAAAAACAAAGTCACAGTACAATAAAATTGGAAAAGACACACGAATGTACACAACATGGCGGTCGACTAAGAAATTATTCCATTCGGGTTAACTCGGTTCGGCAATGTTGTTCGAGAACCGAAATTTTGTTCGATAATCGAGGTATTTTTATCACGAATTTTCTGTTCGAAAACCGATTTGTTCGACATGTGAGACTTTCGAGAACCGATATATATATATATATATATATATATATATATATATATATAATAAAAAGGCTTAAACACTAATATTCCATGGTCATAATTTATTCCATTGGAATCGTAAATACGATCCAAATCATCGGACATACAAATTCAAAATTTATTTATTCAAAATTTAGGTATATTTTCCACTAATATTATCTATATATATATATATATATATATATATATATATATATGTGTGTGTGTGTGTGTGTGTGTGTGTGTGTGTGTGTGTGTGTGTGTGTGTGAAAAGTGTGCATATATAAATATAAATATATATATATAATTAGTTATATATTATATGCGCGGTACTTATTAGAAAGCGCTCAATATCAGAGCTAGAGTATCATATTTGTTGGGTTGATGTGAGTTTGTGACCCTGGGTTTCACGCTTTTTGTTTGTCTGACGATCGCAAAAGCGTGAAACCCAGGGTCATAAACTCACATCAAACCAATATATATATATATATATATATATATATATATATATATATATATATTCTGTGAGTGTGTTTGCTTTTACTTGTATACTACATTATAATATTATTATCTTTGCGATGATTGGTGATATTATGTATGATCTTGGTGTACTGAGAGAAGTACTGATGTAGCAGACTTCTTTTTCATATCATTTTCATTATATATATATATATTTTTTTTCATCGGCCTATGGGCGTTCACACTTACCCCAGAACAACTGACACTGCTGTTTGACCGTCTCTTTACGAGTGGGTGGTAACAAAGGGTTAAAGATGTTTAAAAAGAAGGTTTATTTGGTAAAAAAAAAAGAAGGTTTATTTGGTAAGATTTTAGGAAGTAGGCAAGTCCGTGTAACTCTTTCGCCTCTCCCTTCGTCTACATAAATTCCTGATCTTACTTCGGATGAGCATTATATCTAGCCTGAGGCTGCCTCTTTTGTGGCCGGTGGTACGCCTAAGTAATCACAATATTTTGAATGCTGATTTTCAAAGAGGTAACAGGTAACCCACATCTTTTCACCACGTCTTCCTTTTGGCCTTGACTAACCTTAAATTAAGTAATTATCTATAGAATCCGATTTTCTTAATAAAAAAAACGCTTCATTTCTTAAACAAAATAAAAGATTAGAAAAACCGAGAAAATACATTCTTTGACCTGACATGGATTTAAAATAATTGCTAAAACTAAGTTCAGGCTACGATAAAGGCTGAACTGAAGAAGGAAGTTTCTAATTAACATCTACTAGTAAATTATGTCGGAATTAGTAACTAATTAGGTTGTCCCATGTGAAATGTATTTTTTTTTATTTGCTGCCTGTTTTGACTAAAATTTATTTACACACTCGCTTAGAAACCACCTTATCGGGCGTTATTTAAGCTAGCTCCTGTGGAGGGCTCTTGATTGTGTCTTCATCGCAATAGGTAGGGAGGAGTAGATGCGATAGGCAACAATAAACTACAGAAGAACTCAAAATTGGTCGCTGTATTGCATTGATATTTACGCTTACCTTTTAAAAGTTCAATGATAATTCTTCTGTCATCACTTAATTTAAAGACAATTTGATGTACGTAGGTCCTTACTTTCCACACAAGCAGTTATTTTTATTTCATGGATAACTTTCGCTGGATTTCGCAATTAATTTCGATTACTCTCAAATTTATTTCCAAGTTATAAAAATTGTTATCGTACAAAAAAAAGTTTGTCGCAAAAAGTCACGTAAAAAATAATCGCCGAAAACAACCACAGTAATGAAAACTTAGCAATCCAAAATTTCAAGATTGCAGGTCCGGATTCGACCCGGAATGTTTTTAATTTGCTCACGTATGTTGGGCTACGGCCTGTAGGAGTAAATTTGAAAAAGTGTGACACAGTGAAACACTGACATTCACATTTATTATACAGAAGTCATTATATTCTTACCACTTTTTTTTTTTTATAATTTTACTATTTTTTCAGCTAGTTGTCCTCTTAAAAATATTATTCGTATGCTCTAGATAATGATAACAATTGAACAATGTCGACTGTTCATATTATAGGAATTCAAATGAGACCATAAAACTTCAACCAATCATCACCGTTAACTTGACACAAATGGTTTCAGAAATTTCGTTCAAGGGGAAAGAAAAGTGAAATTGAACCTTGAGAGAACACTCTGTCAAAAAACTGGCATTACTTAGACAAAATAAGAAAACAACAATAAAAACTTTTCAGCAGAAATACAGATGACCCTAATTCTATTCCGTGACTATTTTCCAATAGGAATTAATGCAGAGAAAAAACAAAGTCACAGTACAATAAAATTGGAAAAGACACACGAATGTACACAACATGGCGGTCGACTAAGAAATTATTCCATTCGGGTTAACTTGTTTCGGCAATGTTGTTCGAGAACTAAAATTTTGTTTGAAAACCGAAGTATTTTTATCACGAATTTTCTGTTCGAAAACCGATTTGTTCGACATGTGAGACTTCACGGTCGACCGTTCAAAATTTGTACAACCATACTTCTGAGATTTTGGAGCATCCAACTTATTCACCAGACGTCTCCCCCACAGGTCATCTTCCATTTAAATACTTTAATCTTTCCAAAGAAGAAATGACCTGGAATCAGAATGAAAGCTGTGATGGGAGACGTACGTTTGATGTCAGGGATGGCATCTCGAAATGAGAAATCGGAGACTCGAGTTCGAATTCCACCCGAGTTCGTTACATTCCCTTACGTCTAAATATCATTCTTAAAGATATGAAACCCCTCTTCTCCCTCAAACTATGGATTAAATAGCAAAACAAACTGGGTTCTATAGCCTTGGTTGGCATGCATTCTAGATACTTTAACTCGATAAAATCCCCCATCTCCCAGAAAGCTTAGTCTACTGGTGGGGGTTGCTTCAAACCATGAAAGCGCTCAACGACGGATATATTTCAGTCGCCTGGGATGCGCATTCATTCGCAGGCGGTGACATCGTTTACTTTATTTAGCGATGGCGCCGGCTCTGAATCCTTTACAAAAGTTTCGGATGTGGAATTAGTAAATACTAAATATTAGTAAATACTAAATACTTCCAGTGCCTCTGTGTATGGATTGGGTATAACCAATTTAGTGTAGGAGATAAGGACATTGGATATAGGACAATCTGCGCATGGGGTAGTTTCACCCTCATCATCGCAAACTTCTATAAAACCAAAACATTAACCGAAAAGTCGAGTCTTTTATAGAGATGCCACATATGGTGCTAAACTTGTTCAGAAATATGTATGTTGTATACTAACGCTTTCTCGGTTCAATTGTTGAAAATGGCTTCGAGCGAGTGAAGCGTGTCGCTCACAACGTGTAGGTCACAGCGAAGATTATTCTCTTTCAAATCGCGATACAGAATCACAAAGGGCTTTGCCAGAAACCACATCACTTGTGGCACCTCCAACCGGAGCAACAACTAAAATAGCTCGCATATAATATCTGAAACAAAAGACAAGGAAGAAACCCTTTACCAATACTGGAAAGAGCAATAACAGCTGAAATCTATTTCCGAAAAATTTCTTTTAAGAGAAAATTTTATAAATTTCTCTGAAAACTGTTTCTGAGTAATTGTTAAAATTTTAAGTGAAGAAAGACTATTTTTTAAATTTCAGAATCGAAAGGGCTTTAGCAGATAACTGTCATCATTTTCAACTCAAACCGAAGTAAAAAATATTTGGCATAAATTATCCTCAAAAACGAAAACCTACACTGATATAGGTCAATAACAGCTACTGGAAGACTATTTTCTGAAAAATTTTTTAAGAGAAAGATTTTATAAATTTCAATCGACCACTGTCGTCGTCTGAGTAATTGAATCGAACGAGTGAAGTATAGGCTTTAGCGAAGAAACAGAAAACAGAAACATCATACTGGAAAGAGCAATAACAGCTACTGGACCTGAGAAATCTATTGTTCTGAAAATTTTCTTTAAGAGAAAGATTTTATAAATTTCAACCGTCATTAGTACTGGCTGCTCGGTCAATGACTGACTAATGTTTCCTTTCAATGGAAGTAAACAGTAAAAGAAAACTTTTTCCTTGCTCAGAAAACGACATTTTATGTAGAACAACCAAATGCGGACGGACGTAAATAAACTCAGCCTATCTCACATTTTAGGATGAGGAGTTATCTTTATTTATATTCAGACTAATGTCCTTAATGTTTTATCCCTTAATAGTTTTCAATCTTAAATCTAAGATCATCTCTATTATAATTCATCTTGTACCCATCCCGCTTTCGTTACTTGCTTAGTTGTACGCACGACTGTTACGTCCTGCCAATACCTCATAAATAATAGACCATTTCGTTTTGATCGCGTCAAAGAACACGGAATTGACATATCAGAACCGCCACTCGGTTTCTTGATATAGGAACATCTCTGTGTTTGATAATAATTTGCCTGTCGACCACTCTGCCTCCGGGAAGAGTGGAACCCAAGCGAGGCTATGCCAAACTGCAGTCTTGTCTGGAGAGGTAGACAGTCGTTTACATGGGGTCTACGGGATATTTGACATTGTCAAAAATAAGAAACAAAATTAAATTGTTTCAAAGAAATAAGGAAAGAAAGCTGAACAAAAAATAAAGAAAAAAATATGAAGAGAAAGAAAGAGAGAATGAAAGCCTACTAAGCAAGAAATCTGAAAGAAAGAATGTAAAGAATGTGAAAAATGTGAACAACAAAAAAAGAAAAGCGGAAAGAAAAAGAGAATGAAACAGTGCAAAAAAAAAAAGAAAACTGAAAAGAAAAAGAAAGAAAGAAAGAAGGTATACAAAAATGTGAAAAAAAAAGAAAACCGGAAAAAAGAGAGTATGAAAACAGTGAACGAAAGAAAGAAAGAAAGAAAGAAAGAAATAAAGAAAGAAAGAATGAAAGATGTTAAGACAAGTATAGGAGAAAAAAATATATAAAATAAATAAATAAAATAAAGAAAGAAAGAAAAAAAAAAAAGAAAGAAAAATAGAAAGAAAGAGAAAAGAAAGAAAAAATGAAAGAAAATATGAAATAAATGTAACCAAAAAGAAAAACAGAAAACCGGAAAGAAAGAGAGAATGAAAACAGTGCATAAAGGAAAACTGAAAAAAAAAAAAAAAGAAAGAAAGAAAGAAAGAAAGAAAGAAAGAAAAAGAAAGAAAGAAAGAAGGAATGAAGGCGGAAATGACAGGAGACAAAACATAAAAGAAAGACGAAAACGAAAAGAAAAAAAAACGAGAAAGAACGAACAATATCTAAAAGGAAATAAAGAAAAAAAAACTCGAAATATGGTAGAACAAAAAAAGAAAGTGTGTACCTAAACCGAATAAAAAGAAAGAAAAGTGAAAAGGAAGATAGAAAAAGCAGAATACAAAAGACAGAAAGCCGAAAAGGAAGGAAGAAGGAAAAAAAGGAAGGAAAAAATCTGACAAAGAGAAAGCTGAAAAGAAAGAAAGAAAATATAAAAGAAAAAAAAAACTTGTACAAAATAGAAAAGAAAAATACCAAAAAGAAAGAAAGAAAGAAGGAAAAACAACGCGCTGAAAGAGGAAAAAAAAGGTTGGCGTGAAATCTGGAGGAAAAGAAAGCAAGTCACGCTCTTCAAAATAAAGACAAAGAAACGAAATTGAGACCATAAAGGATTATCCACGAGCAAACTTGAGAAGTAGACGAGAAAAGAAACAAATTAGTCCACTGATAATTGTTGCGGTCGCTTCGAATACGCAAGATCACAGTTTCTCCTGTGTGATGTCTCTGTTGATTGGATTTCAACATGTCCCTAAGCGCGAAAGACGGCGACAAGGGAGACGGTCGACGTACAAGTTTGAGACGCAGAGAAGCAATCTGCGTAATTGTGATGGCTCGATGGTGGACAGACAAAAATAAAACAGCCTTCTGGGCAGGGCGAGGAGTTATCTCCCCATTTGTTTCGACACCACTTACTTGTCTCTAGAAGTTGATTGCTTTATTTTTAGCTACCTCATCTAATTGATGGGCGCCCGTGGGTGTGAGAAGGTAGAAATCTAAATTGTTTGCTAAGCCCTGTCTTGTTCCGTTCTCGTAATTTGCTTCGGGATAATGAAAGTTCGAGTAAAACACTTTTCTTCCCCCCCAATCTTTCTCAATCGGGAAGAGTCTCTCTTCTCTGTTTGTCGATATTTACATTTTGCTGGTAATCTGTTTATTTATAACGGTCTGTCTGTGTCGGCTTCTATACGTATCTGTCTGTTTACCTCAGTTTGTTAACATCTGTCAATCATATTATCCACCTCTCTCTCTCTCTCTCTCTATATATATATATATATATATATATATATATATAGATAGATAGATAGATAGATAGAGATATATTGTGTAGATTTAGGCAGCAATTTTTCATTGATGCATGTTTCACTAAAAAATATAGACAAGTTTTGTCTGTTTATTTTAAGCAAGTTCCTTCATATTGTCTGATAAGCTTAACATTATCATTGAAAGACGAAATGAAATCACCATATTGATACATGTTTAAATCCAGTCTAAGCTTTCGGCTTACATAAGCCATTATCAAACCTAATCTGAACAAAATAAACTACGAAATCTCCATAAATGTCGGGCAAGTTCTGTGACCACATCTCCCCTTACACCTGGCCACCTAACTCAACAGAATGCGACCTACTTGATTATTATGTGTGAGGTGCAGTTGAGCGAGAGACTAACAAAACTCCTTGTAACACCAAAGATGAACTGAAGGAAAGGGCTATGGCAGCATTCACCAACTTAAACAAAAAGACCGTCCAGAAGAGTTGCAGGAGATTCCAAAGTCGTCTTGAAGCTGAGGTTGAATCCATCGATTTTATTGAATAAATTTACTATTTAGTATTTCAAGATAGTATTTCAAGTTATTTTTGTGTATTTGGGGTAGATATATCTGTTAAAATGAGACGTAAATGTTATTTTCATTTTTCGTAATTTAGACGGCAGGCTATATATATATATATATATATATATATATATATATATATATATATATGCGTGTATGTATTTCTATTTCTCTCCCTCCTTCTCTCTCTACATTTGCATGTATATATGTATGAGCCTGCTCACATTTCTCTCTATGAGGATCTATCTATCTATCTATCTATCTATCTATCTATCTATCTATCTATCTATCTATCAGCCAACATATCTACATCAGCCTTTTTATTACTTATCAACGAACTATAATAATATGAAACTGTATGGTGGGTATCTTAATAAGTCTCTCAGCCTTATGTTCAAAAATTCATTTTTTTACTCTATAATCGTTTTTCTTAATCAAATACAGAATGTCCACGGGTTACTTCGGACCCGACGTACGGACCCGACGTACGGACCCGACGTACGGACCCGACGTACGGACTTTCCTGGTTACGGCGCCATCTCCCATAATATAAGACGTCGTCGCGCGACGCTGTATGAGGAAGACAGCGTTGTTTCTTCACCGGCTGTACGCCATGTTGAATTGTGATACATTCGCTTTCTTTCGTTTGTGTCGTTTTTGTGGGGCGGGAGGACGTTTTGCCGTTTATTATGGCTCCAAAGCGTAAGGCAGACTCGTGGGTGCTTATGTATGTGAGTTCCGACCTATAATCAGGTCATGTCGCGCCGTAGGAAAAGATCTTCGACGTAAGTTGAAGACACCCTGCACATGGAATATTGTAATACCATCAAGTAACAAATTTACAGGCTCCGGACATATTTTGCCTTCGAATTTGATTTCCTTTCACTTTTTCTCCATTTTGATTTTCTGTCATTTCTTTATTTCTTCCATTCTTTTTTTGGTTCTCTATAATTTATTATATTTATTTTCTTGCGTTCTTCTTCCTTCCTTCCTTCCTTCCTTCCTTCCTTCCTTCCTTCCTTCTTTCCTTCCTTCCTTCCTTCCTTCCTTCCTTCCTTCCTTCCTTCCTTCCTTCCTTCCTTCCTTCTTTCTTTCTTTCCTTCCTTCCTTCCTTCCTTCCTTCCTTCCTTCCTTCCTTCCTTCTTTCTTTCCTTACTTCATTCGTTTCTTCATTTTCCCTTTCTTTTTCTATAGTTTTCCCATCTCTTTATTTTCTTTTTTCTATATTTCCTTCTTTCTTGCTATAGTTTTCTTTCTTTCTTTCTTTCTTTCTTTTCCTGTACTAATCTTAAATACTTTCTCTCTTATTTCAGATTTGTAATAAATTCATTTTTTCTTTTTTTCTTTATACCGCCCTTAACCTCTTTCTTTCTTTCTTTCTTTCTTTCTTTCTTTCTTTCTTTCTTATCCTGAACTTACCTTAACTTATCTCTTTCTTTCTTTCTTTTCCTTTCTTTCTTTCTTTCTTTCTTTCATACTTCATTCGTTTCTTCATTTTTCCTTTCTTTTCCTATAGTTTTCCCATCTCTTTATTTTCTTTTTTTTCTTTTTTCTATATTTCCTTCTTTCTTGCTATAGTTTTCTTTCTTTCTTTCTTTCTTTCTTTCTTTCTTTCTTTCTTTACCTTCTTTCTTTGTCTTTCTTTTCATTTTTACTTCTTTCTTATTCATCGTTTTAATTTATGACTTTCTCTTTTTTACTTTCTTTTAACTTTTTCTTTCTTTTTATTTAAAATGTTTATTTCTGTCTTTTTCGTTTCTCTTCCCTTATCTGTAATTCTATCTTTTACGCTATAATTTTTCTTTCTTTCTATTAATTCGATGTTCACACCTTTATCGAGTGCTTTTTCTTTCTCGCCTAATGACACAAATAAAGGAGTGTAGTTAATTGTATAGCCCGGTGTTGTACAACAGTCACCCAGGTGCGCCTTATCGACACACACTTTCTCCTCCACAAGCAACACCTGGATGTGTTAATACTATCGCCACTATTATTATTATTATTATTATTATTATTATTATTATTATTATTCAGTATCTGTCTATATTTCTGAAATGACGTATGATGTACATTATTTACATTATTCGAACTATTGTCCTCATATTTGTTGGCATATTTATCACAACGTTTCGGCCGTTGTAAGCTTCGGCATTCTTCAGTATCTGTTTATATTTCTGAAATGAAGTATAACGTACACTATTTACATTATTCGGATTATTGTTCTCATATTTGTTGCCATATTTAACGCAAAGTTTCACCCGTTGTACACTTCGGCCTTCTTCAATATCTGTGTTTATTTCTGAGATGAGGTATTATGTACACTATTTACATTATTCGGTCTATGGTTCTCATCTTTGTTGCCATATTCATCACAACGTTTCGGCCGTTGTACGCTTCAGCCTTCTACAGTATCTGTGTTTATTTCTGAGATAAGGTATGGTATTATGTACACTATTTACATTATTCAGACTATTGTCCTCATCTTTGTCGCCATATTTATTACAACGTTTTGGGCGTCGTACTCTCCGGCCTTCCTCAGGTGGTTGGAATGTCGAACTGAACCCTTTATTTCGTTCACTGGGGTAGACTGTTCTAGTTCCACGTGCCATTTTTTAATGGATGTCAGTTATCAATTATCTCCTGTTAATTCCCCTCTCCAAGTTCTCCACTGCCTTAAGGCGTTAGTTGGATCCAATGACAGGACCCAAAGAGTGTGCGTTCAGTACCCGGTTGAGTCTCTCTCTCTCTCACAGTCGTGCCGTCGCCTCCCTCTGTTTTTTTTTAGAAATGCTTTCACGGTAACTGCTCCAATGAGCTGCTTTCGCTGGTTCCATGAATTTAAACTTACGGATAGGCTGGCATCCCGCTCTCACCCTTTCACTGTGGAAACTGTTAAATGTAGCCGTCTCATCTACTCCAATAGCTTCATTCTCGCACCTCTCGCCTGTGGAACTCTCTCTCCTTTCCCTGTTTCCCTGATAGCCATAATCTCCAACTATTCAAATGTAATGTCAATCGACATCTCCAGATGCCTTGATCTATCCCCTATCCTTCTCTTCATCCTTTCCTCTATCACACCTATTTGCTATCACTACAATTCTCTGTAACCTTTTGCGTGCTAGTGGCTTCCCGCCTTGTTTGGGGTGAAACGCTTAAAAAAGGAAAAAATTTATAAGTGATGTAAATTATATATATATATATATATATGTGTGTGTGTGTGTGTGTGTGTGTGTGTGTGTGTGTGTGTGTGTGTTATAAATTATAAGAGATTAAAGAAACGAATACGATGAATGGAATAGTCTAAGCCAATTAGGTTAGCAAAAAATAGACCGCGAGGAATTACGGTGTTCTTTGAGAAACAAAATGCCATATGGAAAGTCGTATCCTTAATCTTGTCGTTTGGATTAGGGTGGATTAGTTCTTGATTGGTTAATTTGTTGTTGTTTTTAAGAAAAAGAAAATTGATTGATTCGTTTTTTTAAGGATTATCAACCTTTTTTCAAGTTATTTAAAGCCAGAAAATATTTTTAGAACGTAAGAGGTATTGGATATAATGACGATTTACGGATATGCGACTCTAATAATTAACCCATAGCTGGAAGGAGAGAAGCTGGATTCATATCTTTCTCAAGGTTATTTTCGCGTAATAAATTTCAAAGAAGCCAGCGGGAATTGAAATTAGGCACACGGATTTCCAATTCTTTCCATCACATGTACATCCAAAATTACAACACCTGGTATTCTCAAGCGGTCACCTCTTCTACGTAATGACCAGGCTCGATGTTGCTTAACTTCAGTGATCGTACGACAGCCGGTTTTTCAACTTGATAAGGCCGTAGGCTGGTTGGGAGTACAATTTTAAATATATATACAGCCTTGTGCAAATTAATTGAAACAACCGCTTTAGTTTCCTTTCTTTCCCCATACAGTCAGTTTTAGATCCACTGAAGTGACAGGGTGTAATCGATTTCTATTTTTTCCCTCAGATTAGGTCATTTGCAGTGGTGAGCAGTAATATAAAACTATTTTCGGGGTGTATGATAAAATTTGTTTGGCCTTGAAAAATATTCCATCATCCGTGATTGCATCAGATTTTTATCCTGCGCAGACACTATTATCTCGACTGTCAATTAGTTGTCCTACGGCCATTGTTTGCGATGGACGTTACTCCAAGGAAGTGTACGAAAATTGTAACGCTGCACGAACACACTGGCAAGCTTTACCAATGAGCAAATCAAAGTACTATAGAATGGCCCGGAATCTCTCCTGATTTAAATCCAGTCGAAAATCTGTGGTCAATCTGCAAGGAACGTCTTCGTGGAATGGATATACGAAGTACTAACATGTGCAATCGACCCTGTTTCATTGGAAAATACGAAAAAAAGTAAATAATAACGGAATTATTCATTTTGTTTCAATTAATTTGCATGTGTTTATATGTATCTATGTATATTTAGGCAGCATATATCACTTCAAACAGGTTTCGCTAAATAATGTAAACATATTTTGTCTATTTATTTTTTCACTGATCCTTTCCTGTTGTCTAATGAGTTTCTTGATGTTAAGATGAAATTCATCAAGGAAAGCGCCATAGGTTGTTTTTTGTTTTTTTAACCCAAGCCATTGATTCCCAAGTAGGCATCTACATGGACGACACTACAATTTACTCCAGCCTCAAAAACAAATCTAGTGTCACTGACAAAACTAACCGGGCCGTTTGTCTTGAAAAGGACCTCCGATCGGTTGTGAACTGGGGCCGTAATTGGCTAGTTAACTTTAACGCCTCAAAAACAAAACTGCTCTCTATTAATCACCACAGAGATCCTTCCCTGCCACCCATTAGAATGTCTGACGCTCAACTTCCCGAGAGCACCTCTCTGCGGGTGCTCGGTCTCACGTTGTCTACTGACCCGAGATGGAACAAATACATTGAGTCAATAGCTTCGTCCACCGCAAGGAAAGTTGGCACTTTGTGCCGTACCAGGAAATTTTTCTCGCCGGAGTTGATCCTTCAAATCTACAAATCAACAATTCGCCCTTGCATGGAGTATTGCTGACATATATGGTCTGGAGCCCCTTCTGTTTGCCTTGGGGTTCTTGATAAGATCCAGAGACGGATATGCAATATAATTGACCCTGATCTGGCATCTCGTCTGCAGTCGCTCTCTCACATACGCGCCGTCGCCTCTCTCTGTCTTTTTTACAAATACTTTCATGGTAATTGCTCCGATGAGCTGCTCTCGCTGGTTCCCAGATTTCGCGAATTCAAGCGTCCTACAAGGCTGGCATCCCACTCCCACCCTTTCACTGTTGAAACTGTTAAATGTAGCCGCCTCTTCTACTCCAATAACTTCATGTCTCGCATCTCTCGCCTGTGGAACTCCCTTCCCTATTCATGTTTCCCCGATAGCTATAATTTTCAACTATTCAAATGTAATGTCAATCGACATCTCCAGTTGCCTTGATCTATCCACTATCCTTCTCCTCATCCTTTCCTCTATCATTCCTAACTGCTCTCGCTCCAAATCCTCTGTAATCCCTTGCGTGCTAATGGACTCCCGCCTTGCTCGGGGTGAAATGCTTAAAAAAAAAGTACTTTCTATCTTTTCTAAGATCATCTTCAAAAGTAAATTACAAAGGTAACTGCGATAAAATCTGTATTCCGTTGATAGTGATTTTAAAAAACGCGCGAATGTACACTTTTATAATGGTTATTTTCTAAGCGTAGCTTAGATTTGGCACATGGCCGTAAGTATAGGGCACTTAGGGAAGATCGAACTCACTTTTCAGCGAGACAAGCTTGTTAACCATTACACCACGCCGAGGTGGCCCGCGCTCTGTTATAATGTATATATGTAACGAAAATTAAATCCATTACGTTTTATTAAATACAATCGGCAAGGTTTGTTTAATTTTTTTATTCTTATTTTCATGTTTACAAAGAAACTGTCGTGCATCTGGAGCAGAGTAGTGGAGAGACTGTTCAAAATTTCCCCATTACTCTGGGAGATTGGATGAATAATTAAAAAAAAAAAAGGAAAAAAACAGGACACTCATACACTGATCCCACAAACACCACACTCTCTCGTGGGTTAACATTTCACTTAACAAATCTCTGAAATTCATACGTGCATCGATTTATATCTTAATCGATCAAAATACGATAATTGTCGCAAGGAAAACCTTCGAGTCAAAATATGGCCATTATACGAAAGAGAAAACTCACAGGAAATACCTTCCATTCCAAAGGACGCCATTTTAAAAATGCGTACAAATATATTTAATACTTTCATCCATTGGTATTGTCAGGCTTTGTGAAACCGTTCTACTGATGACGTCACGTTCAGTGTTCCCAAAAATATCATCATCATTAATCCCATGACCGGAAGTGGTCCTAGGGTCACTGCGCTGTTGATTACTTAACTAGTCCCCCCCCCGACTTAACTGGGCTAAAATCGGAAAACATATTTATTCACGCGCAGCGAGTTTTGGACAGTTAGCCCGAGCTGAGCGCATCTGTTTTCAGGTCAATGGCTTCCGTCTTGAAGGCTTGCGTTGTTCACGTACACGACGCCGTTGTTTCCATCAGGGGAATCATCCGGCCTGGCCGTTGACTTCAGTCTGGGAAGCCATGCATCCAGAGATATCATCTCATTACTGTTTTGGCGACAAACATATATATATGGATTTCTGTGTGTTAATCAAATTTACTCCTAGACGGCGTAGCCTAAAAAAATCATATTTTTTTTTTAATCAGGCCGACTCCGAGAGCAAATTAAAAACAGACCCTGTCGGATCCGGACTCGCTATCCGGAAATTTTGGATTTCAAAACCCCGATTGTTCCCGGCGATTAATTTTACGTGATTTTCGCGATGATTTTTTTTTTTTTTTTTTTTTTTTTTGTACGATAAAAATTTTTATAACTTGGAATTAAATTTGGAAATAATCGAAATTAACTGCGAAAATTACCCATGAAATAAAAATAATTGTTGGTACGGAAAGTAAGGCATTTGCGATCGTCAGCTGCCGATCGCAAATAGGGTGAAACCCAGAGTTATAAAACTCACATCAATCCAACTAAATATGTTAAATCTATTAGTGATATCAAGCACTTTCCAATAAGTACCGCGCATATATAATATATAAATAATATATATAGGAATTATATATATATATATATATATATATATATAAGTATAGCAACATCATCACATGATAAGACACCGAGGGGTTGAAACAAAATGGCTATTTTTGTAGTGATTTTATAGCATATTTATGTTATAATTTTTAAATAAATAATTATATATAATTATATATATATATATATATATATATATATATATATATATATGTATGTATCCATACATACATATTACATACATATATATATATATATATATATATATATATATATGTGTGTGTGTGTGTGTGTGTGTGTGTGTGTGTGTGTGTGTGTGTGTCCGAAATTACACATATGTATCTGCGTCTAGCCTCGAACTGCTTATGATGATGTCTTGGTGTGAACTAAAATGCGTATACCTGTATGTCTGTGTATACATGTATGATTGTACCTCCCCAAACAAACATAGAAGTATATTCCCTCTACCACCAACAACATAATCAACCAAGTAAAAATAGATCCAATTGTAAAAAATAAATCAGTATATAAACCGCGCATATATAATATATAAATAATATATATAGGAATTATATATATATATATATATATATATATATATATATATATATATATACATTTATATATATATATATATATATATATATATATATATATACATATATATATATATATACATATCTATATATCTATATATATATATATATATATATATATATATATATATATATATGAATTTGTACACACGCCACCTACGTACACACCTGCATGTATACACCTGACAGAACACAGGTGTGTATATTAGTTGGGATTCTTCATTTTAAAGCGAGTTTGTATTCGTTTGTAACATGTGTGTCCGCCTCCAAACCACCCCAGATCCTTGTTGTCTTTCGTATTCAGGGCGTGTGTAGGCAGTCGGCCAGCCGTGACGTGGGTATTCGCACAAGCAGTTAGAAAGAGGTTTCAACTGAAAGACTCCATTAAGAACAAAAACATCATTCTAATGAACTGGTTCTTATCATTTGGCTATGAATGTAACTTTTCTAATAATATTTATAGTGGTTGTTCCTCTCTCTCTCTCTATCACACACTTCCCCTCTCTCACTTCCCCCTCTCTCTCTCTCTCTCTCTCTCTCTCTCTCTCTCTATTTCTCATTATTTCTTTTGAAATTGCAACATGTTGTCACATGCCGACGTTTCACAGATATTTACACAGATATTAGTGTATTGTTTGTTTAAATTGAATATATGCATATACAAGTTCGTATGTGTGTGTATAGACATGAGTTATTAAATGCACCAGCACAAAAAGGTTCGTGAGTTTAAACAATGTGGGTCACGACAGCTAAAAAAAAAGCTAATAACAGTTTGGTTGGAGCCCGCCGGGGATCAAAGCCATAGTCTGGTTGTTTACTGATGGAACTATGGGATGGAGCGCCATCTAGCGGTAGATATACTACCAAACGCATTCATCCGTCACACACACCAACACACACACACACACACACACACACACACACACACACACACACACACACACACTCAAACCCGAGAAACTTTTAACAATTGGAAACGTTCATGAAAGTAGATTTTTTTCGAAATATATCCGATAATGCATCAGCGTCCTGGGTATGAGTATATACTACATCCGCGTCCTGGGTAAGACGATAAATACATCCGCGTCATGGGCAAGACGATAAAATACATGCGCATCCTGACTAATACAATAAACTACACCCGCGACCTGAAAAAACGATAAACTATACTCCGCGTCCTGCACAAGAAGATAAAGTACATCCGCGCCCTGGGGAAGACGATAAAGTACATCCGCCTTCTGATTAAGACGATAAACTACATCCGCGTCCTGGATAAGACGATAAAGTACACTCCCCGTGCTGGATAAGACGATAAAGTACACCCGCGTCCTGAATAAGACAATAAACTACATCCGCGTCCTGGGTAAGACGATAACGTACATCCGTGGCCAGGGCAAAACAATAAACTACATCCTCGTCCTGAGTAAGACGATAAACTAAACTCCGCATCCTGGATAAGAGGATAAACTACACCCCGCGTCCTAGAAAAGACGATAAACTACACCCGCGTCCTGTGTAAACAGTAAACTACACTCAGCGTCCTTGGTAAGACGATAAACTACATCCGCGTCCTGGGCAAGACGATAAAGTACATCCGCATCCAAAGTAAGACGCGTCCTGGGGAAGACGATAAACTACATCCGCATGCTGGATAAGATGATAAACTACATCCGAGTCCTGAGTAAGACGATAATCTACACTCCCTCGTCCTGGATAAGACGATAAACTACATCCGCGTCATCAGTAAGTCGATAAACTACACCCGCGTCCCGAGTAAGACGATAAAATACATCCGCTTCCTGTGGGAGACCATAAAATACATCCGCCTCCTGAGTAACACGATAAACTACATCCGGGTCGTCGATAAGACCATAAACTACGCTCCGCATCCTGGATAAGACGATAAAGTACATCTACTTCCTGGCCAAGACGGTAAACTACATCCGCCTCCTGGGTAAGAGGATAAACTACCTCCAACATCTAGGCCTCTGGTCAGGAGGTTTTGAGGATTGTGGAACCACCTCTTGATTGCTGGTGTCCCCAGTTTCACCCTGACCCGGGGTGGTAGCACCTGTTTATGCCCCACATATAGGCAAATAGCTAACCCCCAAACTTGGGTAAAACACCATCAAAGTGTAAAAATAATTTTTAATACCAGACAAACTTTGTAAAAAAAATTATCACCGGCAATAAATTTTTTAAGAAAAAATTATTATCATGAATTCATTTTTGAGAAAAAATTTAAAATAAATATTACTAGCAATAGATTTAAAAAAAAAAATACCAGCAATAAAAATTGTCGGCATTCACCCATTGAGGTTGATAAGCCGTAAAAATTCCAAACCAAACCAAACCGATAATGCATCTCTCTATTTAAAGCTTTATCAGATCTGCAAACGAAAACGAGATAATTAGATGCGTGTATGTGTATTTGTGTATGTTTAACCCTTTAAGCCCTGTTTTCCTGAACAATTATAACCCCTCTGCCTGAGTCCCTGGGTCAAAATCCGCAAATTGACCCCTTAGTCTTAACGAAACACCCTTTATATATATATATATATATATATATATATATATATATATGTGTGTGTGTGTGTGTGTGTGTGTGTGTGTGTGTGTGAGATATTTAACGGTGGATATAAAAATAGTTGCAAGTGTTTACCCACCGTTTAACCGGTGGCTGGATATTAAGTCATTTTCTCTATCATTGTTCAACCGGTGGCTGGGCATTACGTCATTTTTCTATACCAGCTGTAAAGCGGTGGTCAGGGCTCAAAGGTTTAAATAATAAAGTCATTTTTTGCCCAAGCTGTCGTTTTCGTGACAAAAACCAGATTGGGAAAAAAGTATTAAGATTTCATTATTTAAACATACACAAATAGACATACACGCATCTATGTCTTCGCTTTCAGATCTGGTAGCCCTGAGCCATGCGTTCCTGAAAAATTTGAATTCTTCTGCCTGAACTCCTGGGTCAAAATTCGCAAATAATTGGTATGCAATGTTTCACGGTAGATTATACCTTGCCGGGAAAGAGTATGGTTGTATGTCTTGTCCTTGATTGCTTCCCTGATGGTCCAGGTTGGGAGTTTGCATTCTTCATGTTAAAAACGATCTTTTACGTCCAAAACAGATGCAAAACGCAATGAAAGAAGCGGACCCCTTGGTATAACGTTCGTTGACATCAGAATAGTGTCTTCAACATACGACAACCTGCAAGACAAGTGTTTATCTACCGTTCAACCGGTGGCTGGGTATTAAGTCATTTTCACTACCACCGGTAAAATGATGGTCAAAGTTTTAAATAGCGAAATGCATTATCGGCAAGAAACAAATTTACTTTCTTGTACGTTTTCCTATTGTCTCATATATATATATATATATATATATATATATATATATATATATATATATATATATATATATATATATATATAAGCAAATATATGGATATAGATCCGACAGTATGAAAGAAAAATATATGGAAAAACAAAATCCGAATATGCAAAAGTTGTTTTAATGTTATTTCAATATCGAAGTTTTTTAAGATCAGCGTTTCTGGTTTCTTTAATATTTCCCCTTTTCTTGCAAGTTTAATGCTCGACAAACGTACTTATGAATTTTAGATTAAAATAAAATTATTTTTCATTTTCATTTAAAATATTTTCTATTTTAGGGAATTTATTTTTCACAACATCGCCCACGTGACGCCGACGTGATCATATTGTGAAACGGAATGCTGATCTTAAAAATTTCAGTTATTCTGTTTTGATTAGTCTTACTCTTATGTCTATCGTCTTTTCATGTTGACTTGAATATCGTCTAATGTTAATTATGCGTTTTTTAACTATGTCCTGAAGAAGGTCTATAATGTCATTAATGCCCACCCACCGGTTGAACGGTAGATAAACACTTGTCTTGCGTTTTGCTATTGGTTGTCGTATGTTGAAGAGCCAATCAGAAAAGCCGTACTATTCTGATGTCATCGAACGTTATAACAAGGGGTCCGCTTCTTTTCATTGCGTTTTGTGCATCTGTTTTGGACGTAAAAAGATCGTTTTTAACATGAAGAATGCAAACTCCCAACCTGGACCATCAGGGAAGCAATCAAGGACAAGACATACAACCATACTCTTTCCCGGCAAGGTATAATCTACCGTGAAACATTGCATACCAATTATTTGCGAATTTTGACCCAGGAGTTCAGGCAGAAGAATTCAAATTTTTCAGGAACGCATGGCTCAGGGCTTCACCAGATCTGAAAGCGAAGACATGAGATGCGTGTATGTCTATTTGTGTATGTTTAAATAATGAAATCTTAATACTTTTTTCCCAATCTGTCGTTTCTATGTTTTTTTGTCACGAGAAACGACAGCTTGGGGAAAAGTAATGACTTTATTATTTAAACCTTTGAGCCTGACCACCGCTTTACAGCTGGTATAGAAAATGACGTAATGCCCAGCCACCGGTTGAACAATGATAGAAAAATGACTTAATATCCAGCCACCGGTTGAACGGTGGGTAAACACTTGCAACTTTTTTTTTATATCCACCGTTAAATATGACAAACACACACACACACACATATATATATATATATATATATATATATATATATATATATATATATATATATATATATATAAAGTGTGTTTCATTAAGACTTAGGGGTCAATTTGGCGGATGTTGACCGGAGATTAAAAGGCACTCTAACTCAATGAAAGTTAATAACAATGTGGCAGACAATATGGGTTCTTGGTTGGACTTAAGGGCCTCATTTGTACTCTTCATTTGTGACACTCGCGAATGTTATCATATCAGGCGTTTGATACAGACTTGTTATTCTTTCAGTATAAATGATCTCATTGTGTGATTGCTTCCATAAATGCTTTAGCTCATTTTGAAAAGCTCCAAGCACAGGTATTGCTTCAGTCAGTTATGTGCCATGCATGATACATGCTTAGGTGGTCATGTATCTTTCGATACATGACTGACGAGGCAGATTTTTTTCCCGCAGTAGGTTGCCATTGGTTTCTGCGGTAGACCAGTTGCCATCCAAGGCTATAGAACCCGGCCTGTCCTGCCATTTACCCAAAACTGGTGGGGAGAAGAAGAGGATTCATACATTTTGCAGAGGTATTAGAACGTAAGTGAATGTAATGGATTCGACTGGAATTCGAATTCGGTTCTCTGATTCCTCAATCCGAGCCGCTAATATTCTTGCTTCTTAACCCTATATCAGGAAGGTTATTTTCGAATTGTGGAGGGCAAGTTGCTAGCTTTGTCTGTCGTTAAATTTAAAATGGCATCGTCACTACAAATAATGGCTTAAATTGGGTGGAATTTTGCCTGATGATTTTTTAAAACATGGCACGTGTTGAAAATATTTAGATTTTGATATTAAATAACACATAGAGGTTGATATGCCACTAACAGTGCCTGAAAAGCTAGGGGTCTCCAGCCAAAGTGTACAATATTTTTGACAATGTCATAGGCCTTACACTATTTACATTATTCGGGCTATTGTCCTCATCTTTGTCACCATATTTATTACAACGTTTCGGCCGTTGTACGCTCCTGCCTTCTTCAGGTGGTTGGAATGTCGAACTGAGCCCTTTATTTCGCTCACTAGGTTAAACTGTTCTAGTTCCCCGTTCTATGGATGCCAGTTTCAGTTATCTCCTGTTAATTCCCTTCTCCAAGTTCTCCACTTCCTTAACCGGGTATTGGAACTCACACTCTTTGCGTCCTGTCACTGCATCTAACCAACGCCTTTATCCATTGTGCCATGTGTCCTTGAGGACCACCTGAAGAATGCCGGAGCGTACAACGGCCGAAAAGTTGTAATAAATATGGCGATAAAGATAAGGACAATAGTCCGAATAATGTAAATAATGTACATAATACCCCATCTCAGAAATATAGACAGATTTTTGTCACTGTGTCTGGAGGTAGAAACGCCATCAAACGCAAGCATTTCGGCTCTAGGCGATTTTCTTTATTTAAATCGCATTGGCTGAACATGACTGAAAAAGGCTTTCAAAACTCAATGCAAGATTAATAAGGCAGTGAGTGTGGTTTCCTTGCCAGGTTTCTGAATGATTTGTTTTTTTTTGGAGGGGGTATCAACCGTTTGCAGGTTTTTTAAAGCCAGAAAATATTTCAAGCTTCTAAGAATTTTGGGGAGTTAATAATCATTTTACTGGTAAAGAGCCCTATTAATTAACCCATAGCTCGGGGAGAAAAGTTAGATTCATACCGTTCACGAATGCGCAGACCAATAGACGTAATAAAAAGTTTAATAATTGTTGTGGCCTGTTTAGGGGCCAAAATGAAAGACACAGAAGACGAAGGTAGGTTGAACAAGTATATTGAAGATATATACATATATATATAGCAAGAGTGTTAGTAATAAGTAGAAAGATGTGTACGTCCGAACGGTAGGTTAGCATTGCCTCTACTTAAATCCTCTCAACCGACTCTTGCAGTTAGTATTTATGAGAGGAGGAAGAGTTCATTCTACTGTAAGAAGGTTTACTGCAATAATAAATAAGAGGGATGTGTATTTCAAATACGAATTATCCATTATAGTAGCATCTGAAGGAATAATACTTAATGATATTAATCATATATATATATATATATATATATATATATATATATATATATATATATATATATATATAGTAGTTGATTGGTATGAGTTTGTGACTCTGGGTTTCACACTATTTGCGATCGTCAGACAAGTTGATTAATTTTTAAATTTTGGATTTATATATGGTTGCGTATAAGTAGAAGTATTCTTTTAAAATTGTTTTTCCAGAGAAGATTTTATGACTTGAACCTTCTGACTTATTTTACATATGAACCTCATGGCTGTTCAAGGTCACTGATTTCTCCTTGAAATTTGTGCCCTATTTTAAAAATACACGAAAATCATTGAAAATTATGAACTTACGTCAAATATTAACATATATATATATATATATATATATATATATATATATATATATATATATATATATATACGACTGTTTTCTCGTGTTTCATTTTATTTATTCTATTATATATTTTTGATATTATTCTGTAAGATTTCAACCTGGATTCATCGAGGCATGAAGAAAAAAACTGTCATGGTAGTGAACGCCTCGCTGAAATAGATTAAAATGTCAAGGACAAGCATTTCTTTTTACAACTTGAAAACTGTAGCAACATTGAAGGAAGATGCAGCATCTAAAAGACGTGAAATTGCATAAAAAATGAAGTTGAATCAGCTAAGTTATTGGACTGGTACATTGGAAGAAGAAAGTGTAATCGAACGGCCATTTTCCTACATGCCAATTCGCGTCCTCATGTTGTAAATATGAGGCAGCCTTTGAAACTTAAAGTTCCCCTACACATTCTTTGATATTTCAGTTTTGGAATATCGTCTGTTTTCTTCAATCTAATATACGTTGCTTGATTTGAGGAGTCCACAATCTGAATATATCAAAAAACATAGTAGGATCAGTCACGGAACTACACTTGAAAGCCGATTTTTACATCTGTGTACCGTGCCCCTTCAGAACGAGGCTCCCCACAAACTTATATCTCTTGTAGCAACGTTTGTTCATTTGGCAAATCTCTCCTCCCGTTCATTCATCAAATCACAGAACTTCGACAGGCAAATTACGTGATACCTCCCCCTGTC
>CAHIKZ030005610.1:2407500-2425000 GCA_903632075.3 Acanthosepion pharaonis
TCAGGAAGAGAAAAGTGTATGATTTTTTTTTTTTTTCATTAAAGCCGTATAAATTTAGTAAGCAAAGAGTATAAATTGAAATAAACCACCTATAAGTTAATCGGTAGGGATTCCTTGATCGTGAATCTTTCGGTATTGAATCGAGCCGAGCTTCTCGGCTTGACGGTCGAACTCTCTGCCTCTGAGCAGAGAGGAAGAACCCGGACGAGGCTCCGCCGAAGGGTAGAGTCTCGTTCGGGGAGGTTAACCAACCCGATTCTATTTTTACAGTTTCTACGGGCATTTTTTAGCCGAGCCTATGGGCTCTGGAAACCCACGTTAAACTCGGCCTTGTGCCATATGCAACCCTTGTGGGTGGGGGTTGGGGTCTAGATATCGTATCTTTCAATGTGTGTACGTTTAACACAATTATAATAGGAAGAAGTGAAAGAAAAAAACGAAGCAATAAATGAACAAAAAAAGAAAAATCATTTGAGAAAATGTAGAAAAGAAAAATGAGAAATAAATAATTAAAAGAAATCAAAAAGGAAGAATGAATTAATAACGAATGAAGATAATTAAAAAAAAAGAATGTGGAAAGAAAAGGGAAAGAAAGAAATAAAAAGTACAAAGAAAAAAAAAAGAAAGAAAGAATAAATTTTGAAAGAAAAAATAGCAATATTATAAATTAAAAATATGAAGCAAATAAAAATAAAAAAAAATAACATAACAGAAATCAAAAAGTTAATATATGAAATAAAGGAAAATAAGAATGAATGAAGAAGAAGAAGAAGAATACAACAATAAATAAATGAAATCTATAAAAACCGAGAAAAACGAAAATAGTCAATAAGAATGAAAGAAAGTAAAAGAAGAAAAAATAAAAGAAAGAAGGAAAGAAAGTAAAAGAAGAAATAAATAAAAAGAAGTAAAAAAGAAAAAAGAAAGAAAAGAAGAAAAAGAAGAGAAAAGAAAAAGAAGAAAAGAGAAGAAAAAGAAGAAAGAAAAAGAAGAGAAAAGAAAAAGAAGTTAATTTAAAAACAGCAAAAAATAGAAAAAAAAGAATGTGGAAAAAAAAGGGAAAGAAAGAAATAAAAAGTACAAAGAAAAAAAAAGAAAGAAAGAATAAATTTCGAAAGAAAAAATAGCAATATAATAAATTAAAAATATGAAGCAAAGAAAAATAAAAAAAAATAACATAACAGAAATCAAAAAGTTAATATCTGAAATAAAGGAAAATAAGAATGAATGAAGAAGAAGAAGAAGAAGAAGAAGAAGAAGAAGAAGAAGAAGAATACAACAATAAATAAATGAAATCTATAAAAACCGAGAAAAACGAAAATAGTCAATAAGAAAGAAAGAAAGTAAAAGAAGAAAAAATAAAAGAAAGAAAGAAAGTAAAAGAAGAAATAAATAAAAAGAAGTAAAAAAGAAAAAAGAAAGAAAAGAAAAAAAAAGAAAGAAAAAAGAAAAGAAAGAAAAGAAAAAGAAAAAGAAGAGAAAAGAAAAAGAAGTTAATTTAAAAACAGCAAAAAATAGAAAAAAAAGAATGAAAATGAAAGTATGAGCAGAAATCAAAAATTTAATACATCAAATAAAATGAAAAAGAAAAAAAATATTGAAGAAATTATGTCCAAACAGGTAAAAGACAGAAAGAAAGACGAGCAGAAAAAAAGAAAGAAAGAAAGAAAGAAAGAAAGGGAAGGTAAAGTGTTGGGAGGAAAGAGTAGCATTTTAACAAAAGTTGACTATGACTCGCAATTTTCTTTAAAAATTGAAGTTATTTGGAGTAAAGTTAAGTGTCGCCAGGTGTGTCCACTTGTTTACAGTCCTGCCTAGCGTAGCAGGAATCACTGGAGTTGTCCACATACTATCAAACGTTTACATACATATATATATATATATATATATATATATATATATATATATATATATATATATATATATATATATATGTGTGTATGTTTGTGTGTATATATATATATATATATATATATATATATATATATATATATATATATATATATATATACGTGTGTGTATGTTTGTGTGTGTATATATATATATATATATATATATATATATATGCTACAATATGTTTACAAGCAGCAATAATCTATAAAAATGAAATTGTTGCTCGTTCTTCAAATTTGTTAAGTTGAAAAAGACGCTCATAAATATTCATCAGGCAAACAGAAAAGTCTCCGTAAATTATGGAAGATACAAAGTGACGTAATTTAATGTCTAATGAAGGAAACTGAGTAAATGGTGTTGATGTTCTTTCTGTAATTGCATAAAAAAATTCAACATCATTTAGTCAGTCAGTTATGTCCCATGCGTGATACATGCTTAGGCGATCATGTATGTTTCGATATATTACTGACGAGTCAGAGTTGTTCCTGCAGTAGGTTGCATTTCTTTCTGCGGTAAGCCAGTTTTCATCCAAGGCTATAGAACCCGGTCTGTCCTGTTATTTATCCATAGCTGGTGGGAGAAAAAGAGGATTCATACCTTTCCCACGGGTATTAGCACGTAACTGAATGTAATTGACCTGACTGGAATTCGAACTCAGCTCTCCGATTTCTCAACCCGAGCCTCTATCCATTACTTCAACGGTGCCTCAAAATTATTTTAATATGGGATAAATTTATATATATATTATTTTAAATAACAGGAAGTTATGAATGTAACTTTTTCTTTTAATTTCTTAATATTTTTATAAGTTGACTTTGAATAGAAGTAAAATTTCTGTCCTTAGTAGGAGCACATATGTTCGCCTGTCGCCCGGTTCGCACTCCTCCCAGATCTTTTGAATACGAGTAACGGTTTATCCCTTGTTACCTGTTTAGGACTAACTTCTTCCGATTCCTGTTGCATCTATCCGTCTAACATTACCGCCTGAACTCTTAAATGTATTTATTCATTATTTGTCTATATATTTTCTCTTCTTTATTACGAGTAGACAGATTCCCCTATCGCCCGGTTCACACTCCTTCCCGTTTTTTTTTTTTTGTTTTTTTTGAAAAAGCTGTATTCCTTGTTCCCTGTTTAAGATTGGGTTTCCGGTTCCTTCTAAAGATTTTTCATTGTCTTTCACTTTCAGTAGAATTTTGTGTCTTAATAAAATTATCTCTTTGCTTGGGGTTAATTGATTAAAAAAAAATTACGTCAAGCTAAAATTCATGGTTATCAGAAAGCGAAATAGTCACGGGTGTCAGTTATGAATTGGAGTCGTCCGAAACAAGAAGGTAAAAATGATAATATATCGGCGTAGTGATAGCTCGAACGTTAACCCTAGAACACTAACCATGGGTATATAGTACCCTGCGCAAATTTTCCTATTTTTAATTACAATTTTCAGTACCTGATTTTCTTACCTAAATAATAGGTTTTTCAGTTCCTATAAATGTTAACTCAAAGTACAAAGCTTGAAGTGCCTGCATGTAAAATATTTCAAATAAAGTTTTATATTTAATATCCTTTTGCTATTTTCAAAATCAGGTATGATATACCTATGGTTAGGAGTGGTGTATCTTTAACTGATGGTTAGTGTTCTAGGGTTAAGTTTAAAGAGTCATCGCAAACTAAACGATCGTAACGATTGCAGAATAATATGGAGTACATAGAGATTTGAATTTACAACAGTCCTTCCAGATACACCCTGGTGTAAATTAATTGAAACAAAACGAATAATTCCGTTATTATTCAGTTATTTTTTTTTCGTATTTTTCCAATGAAATACAACCCAACGTAAATGTTAATACTTCGTATGTCCAGTCCACGAAGTTGTTCATTGCAGATTAACCCCAGATTCTCGATTGGATTTAAATTAAGAAGGTTTCCGAGCCAGTACTTTGATTTGCTCACTGGCAATGTGTTCCTGCAGTGTTACAATTTTTGTAAGCTTCCTTGGAGTAAGGTCCATTGCAGACAATGGCCGTAGGACAACTCATCGGCATTCAAGACAATAGTGTCTGGTTGTGATAAAAATCTGATGCAATCACGAATAACGCTATATTTTTTTCAAGGCCGAACTAATTTCATCATACACTACGAAAATAGATTCATATTACTGCACACCTCCGCAAATGACCTAATCTGAAGAAAAAATAGAAATCGATTACACCCTGTCACTCCAGTGGGTCTAAAATTGACTGTATGGTGAAAGAAAGGAAACTAAATCGGTTGTTTCAATTAATTTTCACAAGGATGTAGGTTTCAACCATAGATATAAATCCCGGTCTGCCTATTTAACCCTTAAATGGTGGCGAAGAGATGGAATCATAAGATTCCCGAGGGTACTTACGCGAAAGTGAATATGACGTGCTCGTTTGAAATTTGAACTCAGTTCGTCGATTTCTTTTCCGATCTGCTAACCATTGCGCCATCTCCACATGGATCAAGAGGATGGAGAAATTAAATATATAGATAGAATAGTAAAAGGTAAACCGAAGATATATTCACAATTTACATTATTCGGACTATTGTCCTCATCTCTGTCGCCATGTTTATCACAAAGTTTCGGCCGTTGTACTCTCCAGCCTTCTTCAGAACTGAACCCTTTATTTCGCTCACTGGGGTAGACTGTTCTAATTCCAAGTGCCATGTCAATTATCTCTTGTTAATTCCCCTCTCAAAGTTCACACTGCCTTAAACAAGTATTGGACTCACAATTTTGGGGTCCTGTCACTGGATCTAACCAACGCCTTTATCCACTGTGCCATGTGTCCCTGAGGACATATGTGTATGAATTTCTGGGTATTATAAACCTAAAGACTTCAGCAACCATTTTTTACCAGTGCTCATATTGCAACCTAATTTTTCGCTTGAGGATGAAACAGGGCTTGTTACTTTAATTCAATTTAATTATAATAATTATATTGATGGTTTCGGTTCACGTTTTTGAAACATGAGAACTCTTACGTAGCGAAGGAATCATATTTCTTTAAATAATTATAATTTAAGCTCTACTTCTATATAGAGCACTGTTTTTTAAAAATAAAAACAAAAATACTAAAAAACTCCGGATTATTTACCTAACGTGTTCTTTCCTATTTTTACATACCAGCACACACACACACACACACACACACACACACACACACACACACACACACACACACACATATATATATATATATATATATATATATATATATATATATATATATATATATATATATATATATATATATATATATATATATTGTCAACATGAAGCCTATTTAATTTTTTTTTTGCCTGGGGCATGTAGTTTCTCAGATATTCACATTTCAAATTATGTCATTTTGGGGACGACACTCTGTATATCTTATATATGTGAGTGTATACTGGAAAATTTCTTTTCTGATGAAGATGAGACTCAAACGAAAGATATGGTGCTGTTGGAAGAAGGTGAAATAACTATGGACAGAGCAGATATGCAAAGATGTACAGAAAACGGAAAATGGACGTATACTTACAATAGGAACAAGACGGCTGAAATATCGAGAAAATATAATGAGGGAAAAGGTCGCCTTCCCAGAAGGTCTGTACTTATTTGATTCTTACATCTCCCATTCCTAGCACGCATCTTGTGCTATATTTCTTAAGAGAAAGAAAAAAATGTTTCAGAGATGGAACGAATACATCGGAGAACTCTTCTACAACGAAAGAAGACAACCCGTAATACACAGAAATATCGAAGGACCAGAAATACTAAAATCTGAAGTGAAATAATCACTGGTCAAATTAAACAGAAACATAGCAGCAGGGCAAGACGGAATTGTAATAGAGATGCTGGAGGCCTTAGATTATTTCGGCATTAACAAGATTACAGACATAGTAAATGAAATATACAACTGTGGTGATATATCGGAAGATTTAAGTAGGTCTATTTTCATAGCACTGCATAAGAAGCCACGTGTAAACAAAAAAACATGATTAAAATAATTGCTCTTCAAAAACATATTGCAGAGCATGTGGCCTGTTGGTCTTAGTGAGGAGCTTCTTTCTTCGAACCTCGTGGATTGACGATACAGAATTACAAAAGATCTATAACAACTAACAGAAACCACATCACTTGTGGACCTTCAACAAGAGCAGCAGCTAAAATAGATAACACATACAAGTCGAAGAGTAAATAATGGCGTTTCAAGATGTTAATGTTCCACACTACTTCAAATAAAAAGATAGGAAGGAAATCTCTGGAAAGAGCGATAGCAGTGAAATTAAGAGCCCTATTTTTTTCCGAAACGTTACTTTCAGTATATACTGAATGTTCTCTTTTTTTACTTAGCATAATTCAGTTTTGGCCAAAGAACAAAAGAACTAAGGCCCCAGTGAGAATCGAACTCGCTACTAAAATAGTACGAAACAAAGGCTGGTAACCATAACTCCAACTACGTATGTAATGGCTTTGTATGCAGCATTTATATTACACATTTTAAGTTCAGCCCGCCATTCGTAGAAAAAAAAACGTCGAAGTGAAGAAATATAAAAGAAGAGAGAAATATAAACTTATTCAGCAAAAGAAAGAATTGGAAGAGAAGAAGAAAAATAATGAAGTCAGCAAGAACAATAAATAAGTAAAAATTAAAAATTAGACTCAAGAAAAAAGAATGAGGCGTTAAAAATGGCGTACCTTAACATTGATATTTTTTTATGGATAAGCATGCCTTGAGCTTGACAATAATTTATCCGCCCTTGGCTTTTTGTAAAATTGTTGCTTCCTGTCTTCTTAACAAGTGCTTAAGAAGGAATTTCACAATTATGAGGCGGGCAAATATACAAGGCCCAGATGTGGACGGCAGAGGATTAAGAGGAGAAAAACTGAAAGAAATTACTTAAGGAATTTGAACGCTGATTCTTCTTCCTCTCTCTACCTCTCTCTACCTCTCTCTTTCTCTAGCTCTGCCTCTCTCACAGACATATACACTCTCCTTTTTTCTTTTACTCTGTAGATTCAATCATTCGCCCTTTTTGCGTATTTTATATTTTTCATATATTTCCAGTCACTTCCTCTTTTCCTTTTCTTTTTCTTTTTTTTCCCAACATACACCGGGTCTAAATTTTCCATTTTTAAAAAATTTTTCTTTTTCCATTACAAAAAGCATCTGCTTTATTTCTTTAGTTAGTTAGTTAGTTAGTTATTGATTTATTGATTTATTTATTTCCCCCGTTCGACAATCTTTTTATTTACTTTCTTTTTTCACTTCACAAAAAGTTTATTTTTTTCTCTTTTGTCCGTCTTCAGCTTCAAGCATTTTTTCAGGTTTTGTCTTTCTGTTTTTTTCTCTTTTCTCCCGTGTTTCTTTTTCTCTTTTCTCCAGTGTTTCTTTTTCTCTTTTCTCCCGTGTTTCTTTTTCCCGTTCTCTAGTGTTTCTTTTTCCCGTTCTCCCGTGTTTCTTTTTCCCGTTCCCCAATGTTTTTTCCCCGTTCTCCAGTGTATCTTTTCCCCGTTCCCCAGTGTTTCTTTTTCTCTTTTCTCCCGTGTTTCTTTTTCTGTATCAACAAATATGTTTTTCTTTCATTATTTCCACCAATTTTTATTTCTTTCAACTATACTTAAAAAAGACTGAAAAAGCTGGAAGTAATAGAAGTGTTACAAAAATTATCTAGAATATTGAGGAGGAGGAGGAGGTGTAGGAGGTGGAGGAGGAGGAGGAGTATGAGGGTGCAGCCGAGAGGAAATTTGCTGTCTTCATATCTAGAGAAAGCCTCGGAAATTGAATCTTGCAAGACTAATAATAAAAAGGATGCAGAAAGGAAGAAAGAAACACCATACATTGAAAAAGAAATAAATAAAGAGAAATATTATTGATTACAGAGAGAAAGAAAAAGAGAGAAATCGTTCCAAACAAGGGATAAAATAAGAGAAGAAGAAAAGAAAAAAGAAAGAAAGAAAACTAAAGAACGTTGTATGAAGAAGACGAAAAGAGAAAGATTGTATGAAGATGACGAAAAGAGAAAGATTGTATGAAGAAGACGAAAAGAGAAAGATTGTATGAAGAAGACGAAAAGAGAAAGATTGTATGAAGAAGACGAAAAGAGAAAGATTGTATGAAGAAGACGAAAAGAGAAAGATTGTATGAAGAAGACGAAAAGAGAAAGATTGTATGAAGATGACGAAAAGAAAGATTGTATGAAGATGACGAAAGAGAAAGATTGTGGCGAAGGAAGATGACGAAAGAGAAAGATTGTATGAAGAAAACGAAAGAGAAAGATGAAGATGACGAAAAAAGAGAAAGATTGTATGAAGATGACGAAAAGAGAAAGATTGTATGAAGAAGACGAAAAGAGAAAGATTGTATGAAGATGACGAAAAGAGAAAGACTGTATGAAGAAGACGAAAAGAGAAAGATTGTATGAAGATGACGAAAAGAGAAAGATTGATGAAGAAGACGAAAAGAGAAAGATGACGAAGATGACGAAAAGAGAAAGATTGTATGAAGAAGACGAAAAAGAGAAAGATTGTAGGAAGATGACGAAAGAGAAAGTTTGGATGAAGAAGACGAAAAGAGAAAGATTGTATGAAGATGACGAAAAGAGAAAGATTGTATGAAGAAGACGAAAAGAGAAAGATTGTATGAAGATGACGAAAAGAGAAAGATTGTATGAAGAAGACGAAAAGAGAAAGATTGTATGAAGATGACGAAAAGAGAAAGATTGTATGAAGAAGACGAAAAGAGAAAGATTGTATGAAGAAGACGAAAAGAGAAAGATTGTATGAAGAAGACGAAAAGAGAAAGATTGTATGAAGAAGACGAAAAGAGAAAGATTAAGACAAGACAAAAGTGAATTTTTTTCACTTACGTCTTCTCTATCTTCTTATTTGTTTTGCGGAAGGAAAAAGACGAAAGACAAAGACAAGGTTCAGCTCTTGCTCTTTTTGGAGTTTTTGCCAGCGAAGAATGTAGGGAAAAAGAAGATAGAAATGATGGAGAAGAAAAGAAAAACAAATTAAAAAAAAAAACGAGAAAGAATGAAAAAGCAAACAAGTAAGAAAGAAACAAACAAAGAAACAAAGAGTATTTCTTGTTTTTCACAGATCAAAAAATTGATTGATTCGTTTTCTCATCTCTTTGCAGGTTAAATTAAAAAATATATATATTCAGATTTTAAGGATTTTTAAAAAAAATAATAATTTACTAGTAATCTTACTAATTAACCCATAGCTAGGGGGAGAAGAGGTGAATTCAAACCTTTCTCACGGGCATTTGCACGTAAGTGAATATAACGAATTCAACGGGAAGTGGAACTCGGCTCTCCGCTTAACAATTTCCCAGTCATCTAACCCTTACCCTAACCCACCCGCACATCCAATATAGAGAAGAAAAATTTGTTTCTCAAATGAAAAAGATGAAAGAGAGAGAGAGAGAGAGAGAGTAAGGAGAGATAAAATGGAAAATAAAGAGCTGATATTATAATTTTCAAGTAGAGCATCTCGCCCCCACTCTCCTATGACGTAACAGAGTCAACACACCTGTAACCACCTCTGTTACAACACTTGGTATTCCAAAGCGGTCACCCATCTAAGTAATGACCAGGGTCGACGTTAGGTGATCATACAGGAACTGATGTTTCGACGTGATGCGGCCGTAAGACTTAGATAAAGAATGATGAGAGAGAAAGAAGACATAAACTGGAACTACAGAAGAATAAAAATGTAGACGAGAGCGAAATAAAGAAAGGAACATATTGAAATAAGAAGTCAAAAAAGTTTAAGAAAGAAAGAAAGAAAGAAAGAGGTTAAGGGCGGTATAAAGAAAAAAAGAAAAAATGAATTTACTACAAATCTGAAATAAGAGAGAAAGTATTTAAGATTAGTACAGGAAAAGAAAGAAAGAAAGAAAGAAAGAAAGAAAGAAAAAGAAAAACTATAGCAAGAAAGAAGGAAATATAGAAAAAAAAAAATAAAAGATGGGAAAATATAGGAAAAAGAAAAAGGAAAAATGATGGGAAACGAATGAAGAAATGAAAAAAAAGAAAAAGAAAGAAAGGAAAAGAAAGAAAGAAAAAAGAAAGAAAAGAAAAGTTCAGGATAAGAAAGAAAGAAAGAAAGAAAGAAAGAAAGAAAAGAAAGAAAGAAAAGAAAGAAAGAAAGAAAGAAAGAGGTTAAGGGCGGTATAAAGAAAAAAAGAAAAAATGAATTTATTACAAATCTGAAATAAGAGAGAAAGTATTTAAGATTAGTACAGGAAAAGAAAGAAAGAAAGAAAGAAAGAAAGAAAGAAAGAAAGAAAGAAAAAAACTATAGCAAGAAAGAAGGAAATATAGAAAAAAGAAAATAAAGAGATGGGAAAACTATAGAAAAAGAAAGGGAAAATGAAGAAACGAATGAAGTAAGGAAAGAAAGAAAGAAGGAAGGAAGGAAGGAAGGAAGGAAATAAATATAATAAATTATAGAGAACCAAAAAAAGAATGGAAGAAATAAAGAAATGACAGAAAATCAAAATGGAGAAAAGGAAAGAAAAATCAAATCTGAAGGCAAAAATATGTCTGGAGCCTGTAAATTTGTTACTTGATGGTATTACAATATTCCATGTGCAGGGTGTCTTCAACTTCATGTCGAAGATCTTTTCCTACGGCGCGACATGACCTGATTATAGGTCGGAACTCACATACATAAGCACCCACGAGTCTGCTTTTACGCTTTTGGAGCCATAATAAACGGAAAAACGTCCTCCCGCCCCACAAAAAAGACGCTATCGCAAAGAGAGAGAGACGGGAAAAGAAAGAGTGAATTTAAGGAGAAATAAGAAGAGAAGAGGAATGAGTCAACAGGCAAAAGGAGGAGAGAACGTAAAAAGAAAGTATAAAGAAAAAGATGTTTTTTACAAACCGTAAAATCAAAAGAAAGTGAGAGAGAGAGAGAGAGAGAGAGAGAGATACAGAGGGAGAGAAATGTAAAAAAAAGAAAAAAAAGAAAGAAAGAGCAAGATATTTTTTACAAATAGAAAAAAAACAGTAAGAGAGAGAGATGTAAATAAAAACATAAAAATAAGAGAAAATAAGACTCCAGAAGAGTAGACTTGTAAAAAAGAAAGAAAGAAAGAAAAAGAAAGATAGAAGAAAGATAAAGAAAGAAAGGAAAATAAAAGAAAGAATGAAAAAAGAAAGAAAAAAGAATGAAAAAATTATTTTTTACAAATGGAAGAAAAAATGTGAGTGAGAGAGAAAGAGAAATAAGAAAAATAATAAGACTCCAGAAGGAGAAAGAAAGAAAAAAAGAAAGAAAGAAAGAAAGGAAGAAAGAAAGACAGGAAGAAAGAAAAAATGAAAGAAAGAAAGAAAGAAAGAAAAGCAAAAAAGAAGATCGGTCATTTAAGAATAGAAGGTGGAATAAAAACAGCAAAGCACAAAAAACAGAAAGCGAATGGAGAAAGTCCTTGGAAAAAAAAAGAAAGAAAGACATTTTTTCTGATTGACAGAAAAAGGGAAGAGAGAGAAAGAAATAAAATTTAAAAAAAAGAATATGGCACAGCAGATGGTTATAGAGAAGAAAAATTTGTTTCTCAAATGAAAAAGATGAAAGAGAGAGAGTAAGGAAAGATGAAATGGAAAATAAAGAGCTGATATCATAATTTTCAAGTAGACCTTCTCGCCCCCACTCTCCTATGACGTAACAGAGTCAACACACCTGTAACCACCTCTGTTCAATACTCTTCAGAAAGAAAAGTAAAAAAAAATTGTTACAAAGCGATTCTACGTAACAGTAACTGGTCAAAACACAATTTCGTCATTTCCCGCCTCTCTTCCCTTTCTCCTCTCTCTTTATCACACTTTCTCTCACTCACTCTCTCCTCTCTCTATCACTCTTACTCTCCTCTCTTTTTTCCCTCTGTCTCACTCACTCACCTGTCTTCTCTCTCTACTTATCTTTCTCTCTCTCTCTCTCTACATATCTTTCTCTCTCTCTCTCTCTCTCTCTCTCTCTATCTTTTTCTCTCTCTCTTCACAAGAGCGCCACCTTTTTTAATCTTGTATTCTTACGTTTAATATTACAGGAAAACAAAAAGAAGCAAAGAACGAAGTTAACCAGTCTAAACCTGGTTTGTTGTTACTTCCCAGAAAATGATAATATGCTGACCTGGAAGTCAATTGGAGAGGCTTTTCAAGATTCGGTCTGTGTATAAGGATGTACCTTAAGTAGCTTTCTGGTCAATGGCATCTTCTTAATCATCCTCTTTATTGTATTTGCCACCTGGTCAACAACACCATCACAAGAGCCCCCAATATTATCACTATAGTAAACATTATCAGAACTCCGATCGTAATCATCGTGACCTTCTGGTCATCATCAACATCACGCTTCGTTATTTTGTCCACCAAAGCAATTCACCTTAACAGTGAGAGAAGTCGATGTACAAGCTAAGATAAAAGCAAGGAATCAAGCACTGACGCAATACAATCTTCATCTTTCATTTAGTAAACTAAACAAATATCAAAGGTTTACCATGGCTGATATGACAAGATGTCCGATCTAGTTCGCCTCTTCTGGTCGGGTCACTTGTCCAGAATGCGTCCCATTCGACTTCCATGTATCTTCCTGTTTGGAGAACTTGCCAACGGCAAGAGGCTACGCGGAGGCCCTAAAACAACGCTTCAAGAATTAGTTAAAGACATCCATGACACAGGCCAACATCGAACCCGAGTCCTGAGAAACTGTTGCTGCAAATCGGCCTTCCTGGCGTAGGACCATTCGGAGGGAGGGGACTGAGATTTTTGAGTCCAACAGTCAACATGAAGAGGATCTGCGGCGTGCACCCACCCAGCCGTGTCCATTACCCAAACTACTCTTTGACTCCTGCTTAAGACTCTTCACGAGTAGACTGGAGCTTCCCAAAAATCACACCAAAGGGGAGAAAGAGAATACAGAGAAAGGATGACGATCCTGATAATCGGATGGAAGCGTGTGCTGACTCGACTCGACTCCTCAAGAAAACCCAACAGGCTTTGTAGGATAAATACAAAGTAATGTTTATCTTGGATTACCCTCTATTAAGCCAAGTATAGTAATTTTTTTTATTATTTACAGTTAAGGACAAAATTATTACCCACCTCGAATGAAAACTGAACACTTTTAAAATAAATCCCATGTGATTTTTAACATGACAATTTACTACCATATTGCTAAAGATACCAGCCATCTTTAAATTTGAAAAATTCTTTTCATTTGTACAAAATAGCAGAATAATTTCAAACAAAACAAAACCTACCAAGGTCAATGTTATTAACCTCGGCTTAAGAACTGTCACTTTTGTTGAGCCATGATAATGTTAATGGTTCGATAAGCCATACAGGAAATATTAAGCAATCATTTCCACTGTCGACGGAAATTTATAAACTATTGCTATTAAAACAGTTTTCAGCTCCCAACTAGTTATGTCGGTAACACAAATATTTACTCCTGCTTTAGTTGCAAGTCTAACAGATCCGATAAAGTAAAACTGGTAACTAATCTTGAAAAGAACTCACCCAATCAGTGGTTTACTGGGGCAAGTAATGGCTTGTAAATTATAACACTTCCAAAACAAAACGTCTTTCATTTAATCACCAGAGAGAACCTTTTCAGGCTGCCACCAGCATGGCAGATGCTAGACTCCAGGAAAGCAACACTTTGCACCTACTTGGATTCACGTTTGTGTCTGGCATGAGGTGGAGGGATTCTATTGAATCAATTGCTTGGTTTAGTGCTAAGAAAGTTGGTTCAAGAGCAAGGTAATGTTTCTCGTTATGGTCCATTATTCACAATTATAAATCTACTATTTATCTGTGCATTGAATACTGCTGCTCTATATAGTTTTTCAACTCCTAATATAGATATCGAGATTCTTGTCAAAATTCAAAGAAGGCTCTGTAATGTTATCGGTCCTGATCTCGATTTCAGTTACTTTTTCCGTCCTGGGTAAGACGATAAACTACACCAGCGTCCAGGGTAAGACGATAAAATACGTCGAACAGCAAGGCCTCTGATTGGGAGGCCTTGAGAAGCGGGGAATCATCTCTTAATTGCTGGTGTTCTCAGGTCTACCCTGATCCGGGGTGGTAACACCTCTTAGGGTCCCAGATATGGGCAAATAGTTAACCCTTAAATTGGGGTCAAAAGATTATGAAAATGTAAAAATAGGTTTTAATACCAGAAATACTTTGTAAAAATATTATTACCAGCAATACATTTTTGAAAAAAAATATTACCAGCTATAATTAAAAAAAAAAAATTTGAAAAAATATAATAATTATAATAATAATATAATTATAATAATATATTTTTGAAGGGATAAAATTTTACCAGCAATACATTTGATAAAAAAAATTACCAGCAATAAAAATTTTGTCGGCATTAAATAACCCATTGAGGTGCTGATATGCCACAAAACAAAGCAAGCCAAACCAAAGCAATTAGTCACTTTCTCACTACTGTGAAGAGTCTTCCCTCTGTCTTTTTCACAAATATTTTTATGGCAACTCTTCTGATGAGCTTCTCTCCTTAGTGTCTCGACTCTATGAATTTAAGCGTTCTAATAGAGTGGCAATTAGGTCTCACTGTTTAACTAGCTAGATGCAACCATCTGTTCTATTCTACTAGTTCCTTTTCCCGCACTTCTCACCTGTAGAACTCTCTTCCGAATTCCTTCTTCCCTGCCACCTACAATCTTCAAAAATTTAAATGCAATGTCAATGGCCATCTTTTGTCTTCCTGGATCCTGTTACTTGATTGTCCTTTTCCTCTCTTCTCCGTATTAATGTCATCTCATTTCCTTTCACACCCTAAAATTATCCCCGTGTCCTGGTGGCATTTCCACCTTGTTTGAGGCGAAACGATAAGAAATAGTAATCTCAAGTTCACTGTTATTGCAAAACTTTCTTTTGTTTAATGTAGTGTGGAAAGTCAACTTCTTAATGATATCATTATTTTCTCTTTCGATTAATATGCAAGATATTTTAGTTGTAGTCCTGGGTATGATGATAAACTTCATCCGGCAGCAAGACACTTCATCGGGAGATTGAAGGTTTTGAGGAGCATGGAACCACCTCTTAATTGCTCTTGTTACAAGGTGCACTTTTACCTGGGGTGGTAGCACCTGGTAGGGTCCCAGCTATGGGAAAATAGTGAACTCCCAAATGAAAAACAAAATGAAAGTATAAGAATACATTTTATAGCAAAAAGACAAGCAATACATGTTGATATAAAAAAAAATTACCAACAATGCATGTTCATTGTAAAATGACCAGCAATACAATTTATAGTAGAATTACTATCAATACATTTTATAGCAAAATGAGCAACAATAAAATTTATCAGCAGCTGAAGGCATACAATTGTTTTCCAAATGTATTTAGTTGAAGCAAACAATTCCGTTCAAACATATTAATTTAAAGTATACAACTGCGTTCCAAATATATTGAGTTGAAGGCATACAATTGCGTCTAAAAATATATTTATTTGAAGGCATGCAATTGAGTTTAAAAATTTAGTAGTTGAAGGCATACAGTTGCGTTTAAAATATATTTAGTTGGACGCATACAATTGTACTCGAAATATATTTAGTTGAAGCCATACAATTGTGTTGAAAATATATTTAGTTGGACGCATACAATTGTACTCAAAATATATTTAGTTGAAGCCATACAATTGTGTTGAAAATATATTTAGTTGGACGCATACAATTGTACTCAAAATATATTTAGTTGGCCATACAATTGTGTTGAAAATATATTTAGTTGGACGCATACAATTGTACTCAAAATATATTTAGTTGAAGCCATACAATTGTGTTGAAAATATATTTAGTTGGACGCATACAATTGTACTCAAAATATATTTAGTTGAAGCCATACAATTGTGTTGAAAATATATTTAGTTGGACGCATACAATTGTACTCAAAATATATTTAGTTGAAGCCATACAATTGTGTTGAAAATATATTTAGTTGGACGCATACAATTGTACTCGAAATATATTTAGTTGAAGCCATACAATTGTGTTGAAAATATATTTAGTTGGACGCATACAATTGTACTCAAAATATATTTAGTTGAAGCCATACAATTGTTGAAAATATATTTAGTTGGACGCATACAATTGTACTCAAAATATATTTAGTTGAAGCCATACAATTGTGTTGAAAATATATTTAGTTGGACGCATACAATTGTACTCAAAATATATTTAGTTGAAGCCATACAATTGTGTTGAAAATATATTTAGTTGGACGCATACAATTCAAAATATATTTATTTGAAACCATACAATTGTGTTGAAAATATATTTAGTTGACGCATACAATTGTACTCAAAAATATATTTAGTTGAAGCCAAAATGTTGAAAAATATTTAGTTGGACGCATACAATTGTACTCAAAATATATTTAGTTGAAGCCATACAATTGTGTTGAAAATATATTTAGTTGGACGCATACAATTGTACTCGAAATATATTTAGTTGAAGCCATACAATTGTGTTGAAAATATATTTAGTTGGAAACAATTGTACTCAAAATATATTTAGTTGAAGCCATACAATTGTGTTGAAAATATATTTAGTTGGACGCATACAATTGTATCAAAATATATTTAGTTGAAACCATACAATTGTGTTGAAAATATATTTAGTTGGACGCATACAATTGTACTCAAAATATATTTAGTTGAAGCCATACAATTGTGTTGAAAATATATTAAGCCGATGTCATACTGTTGCGTTTCAAATACATTTAGTTGAAAGCATACAATTGCGTTCCAAATATATTTAGTTGAAGGCATAATGTCACGTTCAAAATATATTGAATTGAAGCTATTCAGTTGAGTTCAAAATGTATTTATTTAGCATAGAAGCCATAAAACATAAAATTGAGTTTAAAATATATTTAGTTGCAAACGCTTTTGTTCCATATTATTTTTATGGCATACAATTGCGTTCAACATTTTAGTTGAAGCCATAAAACTGTGTTTATTTAGATTTCAGCATTAAATGACCCATGAAGGTTGACGTGCCTCTAAACAAAATCATTCAACCAACAATTTTAGTTATTTTTGTTGTAAGTCTTTAAATGATAAACCTTTTGTTATTTGGTAATGTTTTTTTTATTAAATTCTGTAACGTCTTGTCTTTTTAATTGCGATATTTGCCTGAAGACCTTTTTAATCATTGAGATCAATATACTTGTGTTGTGTACTGATCTCTTTTTTACATATTCCTGCGCTATGTTTGTACATTAATATCAACACTGGTTTATCCTGCAATATGCTGCAGCATAATAACTTATGTAAGGATTTGTAAATGCATCGTTCTGAAAAAACAAGAGATTAGCTTATATTTGGGGAAAATATTTGGTTGGTCAGAAAGTCTTGACTCATTTAGGAAGCGGAGAGAAGACAACAAAATTTTATGGAGCAACACCAACATTTATTCTTCAATATAAAAGCCATTATTCTCGAATATCTTCAGCCAGCGATCAACCTGCATCCTAATCTCCCCCAGATACCAGTCAAATGGCTTTGAATAAAAAAAAAACTGTAAACAAGATTCCTTCACTT
>CAHIKZ030005610.1:2430000-2447500 GCA_903632075.3 Acanthosepion pharaonis
AGAAAGAAAGAAAGAAAGGAAGAAAGAAAGAAAGAAAGAAAGAAAGGACAAAAACAAAAAGAATCAGAAAGAGCAATAGAGAAAAAAGTGGAAAGCTGAAGGAAAAAAAGAGAACCGTGTGAATAAGAGAAAGAGAGAAGAAGAAGAAGAAGAAGAAGAAGAAGAAGAGGAGGAGGAGGAGGAGCAAAGAATGGAAAGGAAAGAGGAAAGGAGAATTTCTGAGAGAATAGAAAGCCAAATGATAAAATAGGAATGGAAAAAACAGAGGAAATGCGTTAAAATACAGCAATTAAAGAATAACAGAGAAAGGAAGGAAATTGCGAAGGAAGGAAGTTAAAGGAAGAACTGGGAGAATAACAGAGAGTGGAATAAAAAATAAGTGAAGGCGTAGAGAAAGTTAGAATGAAGAGAAAGGGAAGGGAAAAGAGAGAGAAAGAGAGAGAGAGAGATTCAAATATTGCCCGGTTCACACTATTGAACAGGAGTAGTGGACACAAAGGGAGGGAAAGAGAAAACAAGGGTAAAATAGTTGAAACGAAATTGAAAGACAGATTGTAAAACAGAAAAAAAGAAAGAAAGAAAGAAAGATGGGAGAGAGAGAGAGAAAAAGAATTTCGCGAGAAACGAGGAGAGAAGTGGAAAGAGAGGAAGCTATAAACAAATGGAGGAGGAAAGTGAGAGAGCGAATAGAAGTATATCAATTAGAATGCGTTTTTAAAGGAAAGAGCTGGTGAAAGATGATAGAGGAAGAAATGGAAAGAAATTCTGATTCAAAAAGAAAGAAAGAAAGAAAGAAAGAAAAATGAAAGAGAGAGAGAGAGAAAGAACGGTAAAGATGGGTTAGTATAAAAATGTATGCAGACGATGATATAGGACATAACGTGGGTTTTTAAAAAAAATACGTATTAGCACTGAAGGTAACTAAAAAAATAAATAAAATAAAAAGAGCGAGCCATATAGATATACAGTGAAAGAGAGAGAGTGAGAGAGAGAGAGAGAGAGAAAGGAAGGAAAAGAGAGATGAAATAAAAGAAGCACAAAGAAAAAGCGAGAGACTATTTCGTTGTCTGCCAAAAAAAAAAATATGTCGGACCAGCTGCGAAATTTGACCGGGTTTCAATGAATTTGTTCGTACTCACTGTGAAAAAAGCTAGACACACCTGTAACCACTAGAAGAAGAAAGACCAGTGAAAGTGAGACGAAACCCACAAGAAGGCTCATATGGAAATATTGAGTAAAAGTTAGAAATAAATAAATTAAAAACCAAAAAAAAAAAAAAAAGAAAAGAAAAAGAAAAGAAAAGAAAAAATAAACAAAACGAGAAATCCTCGAAATAAAACGTGTAATCGAAAAGCAATTGAAAACGCGCCAATCTCACAAGCATTTAAACGTCATTTTCATCTTGACAGGGCACTCCTGGACTAAAACATGACTTTTTCATAGTTGCGATTTGGTTCAAATATTTCAAAAGGAAGCAGTTTTAAAAATGAAAATAACAAGGCTAATAGTCAAAATTAAGAGTGAAAAAAATCCTTTAAAATTTGAAATAAATTATTTAATTGTGAACTTCCTTGCGAGTTTGACGATTATAAAATACCCACGAATATTCCTCTTAATCCATCGGCAAATATTTGAGTTTGGCTGGGTTTATTTTCTTTCGATTTTAACCCAAGCCTTTAACGGTTTTCCCTCAGGAAATACGTCGCCGCCGGGAGGGCTTGGGTTTATTGCCCAGCGCCTGAGGCGTCCCCAAAAGAGGAAATGCCGAAAGGGCTTGGGAATTTTTGCTCGGTATGACCGTTAAACTCACTTCAAACTTCGAGCTTGGGTCACATATGGTTGCAATGTCTCCACCCCACCCTGGAAAATGCCTATTTGAGCTTAAGAACTTTAACAAAATATTACATTTGAATGTAGGTCGTTATTTAAAGAAGTAAGAGGGTACTAATAAAAATATTAAAAATGGAGAATGTTTACCATTTTACTGAAGTAGACGTTAAACCTTCCTTCTTTCTCTCTCTCTCATTCTTTCATTCTTTCTTTCTTTCTTTCTTTCTTTCTTTCTTTCTTTTCCCTAATACCAAATACCGCTTCAATATATAATTTCTTCAGTTTTTTGCAATTAGACCGAAACGGCACATTTTTTATCTGCGGCAATGGCAGGGCGTAAAGTTAGCGCTAAGGATCAAGGAAAATAACAATACGATAATAATGACAGTAACAACAACAACAGCAACAACAACAATAATAACAATAATAATAATAATAATAATAATAAATGTCACCCATGAGGACATTAACAATTCCACTTGTAGTTGGAGTCCTCAGATTGATTGGAAAAGTTACCAGTATACTCACTGAAAGGATTCCTGGTAGCCCATGCCTTATAGAAATACAAAATATTGTACTCACAAGTACACCCCATGCCTTCCGGGCTCTATCTATGTAAAATACGTGGGATTTTAAGTGGAAAATTTCATGATGCCATTTTTGACTTTAGGTCTCTATTTGGAACCCGGAAAGAAATAATTATACACCAGAAATCAAAGAAAATAAAAGAAAAACATTATTATTATTATTATAAATAATAATAATAATAATAATAATAATAATAATAATAAGAAGAAGAAGAAGAAGAAGAAGAAGTTAATATTTTGGGGAATAATACCATTCATATTGACAAGAAATAGAAAAAAATTGTACTCACAAGTACAGCGCACACCTTACGAAGGGTTTTATCTATGTAAGATATATGTGGTTTTTTTCAAAACTGCTCTGTGGAAAATATCATGATTCTATTTCTGACCTTAGGTCTCTGGTTGGGACCAGGAAAGAAATGAGTAGATACCAGAAATCAAAGAAAATAATAATAATAACAACAACAACAACAACTGCCGTAAAGTTGCCTTTCCGTACATTTTTTATAAATACTTTCATGGTATTTGTTCGGGTGAATTCTTAGTTAAGGTATGTATGCTTATTAGCTCCTTTTATTTTTGTCCATATTTTTCTTTAGTTTAATTCCCCATCCCCTTCCTCGTTAGGTGATCAGTGATATCAGTTCTCTGGCGGATGAGAGGCGTCTTTCGTTTCGGGTGTGTTCTTCGTATTTGAATGGGTGTGTGTTTGAGTGAGTGCATGAGATGAATGAATGTTTTATATATTGTAATATTCCCGCATTGATTTTGTCCAGTTCACTGATGTTTCTGTCACATTTAAGGATTAGAGAGGGGACATTACTAACATTATTTTATGTGGTTTCTTGTAACGAATTTCCTTTTCATATTTTAAATATTCATTGGGGCTAATTTTTAAATTGTTGTTCCCCCCCCCCCAAGCACATTCAATGAATTGTACATATGGGGTTTAGTTAGGATTATTATAGAGACAATGAGGTATTATGGTGTATGAAGTAAGAAAGAATGCGTTGTTTTGGTGTTAGGATTATTGTGGTATGTTTGGGTCAGTGTTTGTGGCTAGCTCAGATTAAAGTTAAGACAGATGTAGAAAGGCTTTTTCCTAATTCCCATTTTTGTCCTTGTGCCACATTTTGTAAATAATTACAAATAAATATCGCTCTTCGCAATGGTACCTAGACTGTTTAAATTTAAGCGCTGTACTAGACTGGGGACGAGGTTTCATCAATTCACAGTTCAGTTGGCTAGACGTAAACGTGAGTTCTATGCTAACAGTTCTTTTTTTTCTTAATTCTCAATTCTGGGACTCTCTTCTCGCTCTATACTTTCCAGTCAATCTTCAGTCTTCAGAAATTTAAATGCCATATCGATCACTATCTGCTGTCTTCGTGATTACTCTTCCTTTGCTTCCACTCCAATGTTTCTGTTTTCTAACTGATCCACACTCAGTAATCCGTTGTGTCTAAGTGGCTTTAAAGCCTTGCTTGGGGTGAAAATGCTTTAAAATATTGCCCGAATGCAACACTAATCGTACCTCTTATAGCTTCAGATGTTAAGTAATTGGAAGTTTTAACGTGTATATCTTTTTCTTAGGTAATTAAGATGGGCTACAGTAAATAACCTTCAGAGTCTGTCTATATTTCTGAGATGAGGTATTATGTACATTATTTACATTATTCGGACTATTGTCCTCATCTTTGTCGCCATATTTATCACAAAGTTTCGGCCGTTGTACGCTCCGGCCTTCTACAGGTGGTTAGAATGTCGAACTGGACAGGGAGCATTATTGGAAAATTCGTAAACTTAAGGAATCAGCACATATGCTAGGCCACAAAAATCTCCTGAGCCGACCAAGCATAGAAATGAATACAACATGGGAACCAGTAATAAGGAGTGCCAGAGAAAAGCAATAATAACAACAAAAAGTTGCAATATGAGCTCTGGTAAAAACATGAATGATAACAGCAAAATTGCAATATGAGCACTGGTAAAAATGGTTGCTGAAGACATTAGGTTTATAATACCCAGAAATTCATACCCAGATATCCTGAAGGACACATGGATAAAGGCGTTGGTTAGATCCAGTGACAGGACCCAAAGAGTATGAGTTCAATACTCGGTTAAGGCAGTGGAGAACTTTCAGATGGAAAATTAACAGGAGATAACTGATAACTGACATCCATTAAACATGGCACGTGGAACTAGAACAGTATACCCCAGTGAGCGAAATAAAGGGTTCAGTTCAACATTCCAACCACCTGAAGAAGGCCGGAGCGTACAACGGCCGAAACGTTGTGATAAATATGGCGACAAAGATGAAGTCAATAGTACGTTCAGTACGAAAGATTTGCTTGTCAATTGCCTGAGATTCATTTGGCGATATACCTTAAAAGCTTGTCTTCATTTGGGCATATACCCTAAGTGTTTCCTTATCAGGGTTGTCTTTTTTTAGTTTTGAGGGGAGAGGCAGTCAAGGCGATTTATGAGTCACATTTAGATTGCAGAGAAAACTCTCATTAGGAAACAGTCTTAGCGGACAGTGTTACTCGTTCCTCAATGTATTTCAAACTGGTCCCTACCTGCCTTTATCAAAACCTGCGTCAATCACATGTGCCTGGCAAATCTTTGTCAGATTAATTGATTCGTTTTCTACGGCTTATCAACCCTTTGCAGGTTATTTAAAGCCAGAAAATAGAAGACAAGTAGATATGATTAAAGGAGACGTTGATAAAGATTTGAAACAGAAAGGCGGATAGACATGTGGAAATTGAGATAGAAAGATAAGAATAACCCAAGTCGATAGATAGATATGAAGATTTCATTGATTGATTCATTCGTTTTCTACGGCTTATCAACCCTTTACAGGTTATTTAAAGCCAGAAAATAGGAGACAACTAGATATGATTAAAGGAGACGTTGATAAAGATTTGAAACAGAAAGGCGGATAGACATTTGGAAATTGAGATAGAAAGATAAGAATAACCCAAGTCGATAGATAGATATGAAGATTTCATTGATTGATTGATTTTCTACAGTTTATCAACAATTTGCCCGTTATTTAAAGCAAGAAAATCTTTTAGATTTTAAAATTTCTTTTACATAATAATGGTTTAATTATCGAAAATATTCCCAATTATGGACTCATATCTTTCCCAAGGTTTGATGATTGAATGTTTTGTTTTCTACGACTTATTCAATCCTTTGCAGGTTATTTTAAGCCAGAAAATATTTTTTAGATTGTAAGAAGTTTTTTGGGATTTTTTTTAGGTAATAATGTTTTAATGATACACGTTTTACTAATTGATCTATAGCCGGAGGGAAAAGATGGATTCATACCATTCCCCAAGATTATTTTTTGCGTAAGTGAATATAACGAGCCCAACGGTGATTGGAACCCGGTTCTCCGATTATCAATTCTAAACCATTAACCACTACCGCATCTGCACATCCAATCTTACAGCATCTCATATTCCCAAGCGGTCACTCATCTAGGTACTGCCAGGTTCAACATTGCTTAACTTCATCGGGATGTGACCGTAAGCCTTATTCACACTGAGTATTATCGTATATTTGTACCCTAGCATTATTTTGTTTTATTATTCTTGGTATAATTAGAGGTTGCAAATTGTATTAAAATTTGCCCTCAGTTTTTCGAGACAGTATCTCCTTGCCGTTGACAGTGACTTTTCTCTGTCAAATATTATATCATTGCAACATTTCATGAATGATTATAAACTTAAAAAACAAATGTTACAAACTAAAAAAGCAAAGGCATTAATTAGTCAAGTAGATAGCCTCCATTGTTTTAACAACTGCCTCACGTCGTTTTACAAGCTTGTTGATGGCATTTTCGTAGAAACCTGGTGTTTTGTTGGTAGAAGGTTACGTGGTAATCACTATACAGAGTGAACACTTTTTTGTCATTTAAGTTGTTCTGTAAAAACCGGAGTAAATGAAAATCCGAAGTGCAAATTCAGGAGAATATGGCAGATGCTGGATGGTTTCTTATTTCAACTCTTTAACTTTCTGAAGAATTTGTTTCGCAACGTACGGTCTGTGTTTTTTTCGTGGTGGAAATTAAAAACTTGCCGCTTTTCTTGAACCTAACTTTATTCAAATGGCGAAAGGCAGTTGAGATATCGATTTTCAAACTTTTGCAATCTCTTCCGTCGAAATTTTCTGTTTATCCTCCACGATTACAAACAACGTCTTCATTGATGGCACAGTATTTATGCGCGACAGATTTCAAAGTCAGTCTCTGCCAAAGGGCTTGAATCTGCGTAATATACGTTCGTTACGATACTTTTAATCAGACCTATATATATATATATATATATATATATATATATATATATATATATATATATATATATATATATATATATATATTCATTGTTGTTTGAATAATCTAGACATATGTCTATTTATTTTAATTTTAATCCTCTCAAATTCACGGAAAATTTTGCTCGTGCTGTTATAAAACTAAGTAAGAAAGGCGCCGTAGTTTTGGTTATTTCTTTTAGTTTCCTAAGTACTTTCAATCTCATCCAAGATCATGGGTGAATTGATAAGACAAAAAATTAGTCCGATTTGTAGTTGTAGATATCTTTATAAATACACTCCATTATAATCAATTATTTTTAATACATATATATATATATATATATATATATATATACTGCAAACTCTGTTTCGCAACATACGGTCTTGTGTTTTCGTGGTTGAAAATGGCATCTTGCTGCTTTTCTTAACCCTAACGCTATTCAATTGGCAATTGAGATATCGATTTTCAAACTTGTAATCTTTTCCGTCGAAATTTTCTGTTTATCCCCCACAATGACAAACAGAACGTCTTCATCGATATCGGAGTATGTATGCGCGACAGAGTTCAACGTCAATCTCTGCCAAGCGGCTTAATTCGCGTAATATACCTTTGTTATGATAGCGACAGTTCCCGATACTTTTGATCAAACCCCGTATATATGGGTAAACGGCAGGGCAGAATGGGTTCTATAACCTTGGATGGCAACTGGTCTAAGAAGGACAACTCTGAATTCAAAACCTATGTAGTGCACCAAGTTTCTGTATTCGGCCCTTCAAAAAGTGTGGATGGTTCTGCACAAAATCGTTCACCCCTATAACATTATTACATTATTTACATTATCCGGACTGTTATCCTCATCTTTATTGCCATATTCACAAAGTTTCGGTCGTTTTACGCTCCGGCCTTCTTCAGGTGGTTGGATCTCTGAGATGAGGTATTATGATTACTTACATTAGTTACATTATTCGGACTGTTATCCTCATCTTCATTGCCATATTCACAACGTTTCGGCCGTTGTAAGCTCCGGCCTTCTTAAGGTGATTGAAATTTTTAACCAAACTCACATTTCGTCCACCGGGGTAGATTGTTCTAGTTCCACATGCCATGACTCTTTTAGATGTCTCATTTATTTCCATTTATCTCAACTCTCCAAGTTTTGTTCACCACTGCTGTGACCTGGAATTGAACTCACAACTCTTTGTGCCTAGTCACTCAATCTAACCAACGCCTTTATCCACTGGACCATGACTTTAGTTAAAGGGAAATAACTGAGACTTCCGGAAGAGGCATGGTACGTGGAACTAGAACAATCTACCCCAGTGGACGAAATAAAGGGTTCGTTCGAAATTCCAGTCACCTGAAGAAGGCCTGAGCGTACAAAGACCGAAATATTGTGAATATGGCAATGAAGATGAAGATAAAGGTCCGAAGTGAACATTCGATTTTACGGTCTCGGTGACGCCAGTTTTCGGATAAATGAGATAACTGTTACGGCCGAGTAAACTATCAACCATCTAATATCTGAGTGCTCGCCATTTCAGGCGATCCTGTCGGATAAAAATATCTCAGCAAGAGAATTTAAGAAACCGTCAAATACGAGGACGTGGAAATAAAATCTGTTTGTGGGAAAATAAAATCATCTCTTATTTCTCCGTCGGTTAACAATTAAATAGAAAACAGACTCGGAGAAGGAAAAGTTAAAAACAATGGAAAGGCAACGAGAAACTACTCTTCAATTTTTCCAAAGAAGTCATGGCAATTCACAGATAGGAAGCTGTGCAGAACAGGATAGCCTACTTCCTGATGTGACATATCTATCTATCTATCTATCTATCTATCTATCCCAGTCTATTCATATCTATCTATCTATCTATCTATCTATCTATCTATCTATCTATCTATCTATCTCAGTCTGTTCATTATCTATCTATCTATCTATCTATCTATCTATCTATCTATCTATCTATCTATCTCAGGTTGATCATTATCTATCTATCTATCTATCTATCTATCCATCTCAATCTGTTCATTATCTATCTATCTCTCTATCTATCTCAGGTTGATCATTATCTATCTATCTATCTATCTATCTATCTATCTATCTCAGTCTGTTCATTATCTATCTATCTATCTATCTATCTATCTATCTATCTATCTCAGGTTGATCATTATCTATCTATCTATCTATCTATCTATCTATCTATCTCAATCTGTTCATTATCTATCTATCTCTCTATCTATCTCAGGTTGATCATTATCTATCTATCTATCTATCTATCTATCTATCTATCTATCTATCTATCTATCTATCTCAGTCTGTTAATTATCTATCTATCTATCTCAGGTTGATCATTATCTATCTATCTATCTATCTATCTATCTATCTATCTATCTATCTATCTCAGTGTGTTCATTATCTATCTATCTATCTATCTATCTATCTATCTATCTCAGTTCATTATCTATCTATCTATCTCAGGTTGATCATTATCTATCTATCTATCTATCTCAGTGTGTTCATTATCTATCTATCTATCTATCTATCTATCTCAGTCTGTTCATTATCTCTCTATCTCAGGTTGATCATTATCTATCTATCTATCTATCTATCTATCTATCTATCTATCTATCTATCTATCTCGGTTTCTTCATTATCTATCTATCTATCTATCTATCTATCTATCTATCTCCTACTCCAGATAAGAGTTAAAAAACAAAAACAAAAAACAGAGTAGCTTAACCTCTCAAGCCTTGGGTGGTAACCAATCTAAGAGAAGGAAAATTCTAAACCGCGGTGAAGATATCGGGTAAGTACTCCACAAGCTTTCCCAAAAAGTCTTAGCAATTCACAGATTACAAAGAAATGAAAGCTGTGGAAAACGAAAATAACAAGCATTCTGAAGGCCATTGTTTTTAAAAGTCACTCTCTTTTATACAAAATTAATCATTTTTTTTTAAATAAAAAATTAATTCTGGTAATTTTTACACAAACATAAAGTTATTAATGCCCATTTTTTTAAAACTAGAAATTGATTAGAAAACCATTTTTATTTTTAAATAAGATCTGCTGAAAACACTTAATATTTCAGTCAAGTGCCATACAGGATACACGCTTGGGCGATCATGTTTTGTTTTTCGATTCATGACTGACTATACAGAAGATTTTCCCGCAATATGGTGCTGTTTCGCTTTGCGGTAGGCTGGTTAACAACCAAGGCTACAGGACCCAGTCTATCCCATTTTTTAATTTATAACTTGAGTTGGTTTGATTTCGTTTCGTTTCGTCTGTTTAGCAGCATATTAACTCTTTATGCGGAATTTAATGCTGAAATTTAATTTTCTTGAGAGCATTGGTAATTTTATTTTCAAATATGTATCAATGTATTGCTGGTAATTTTTTCTCTTCCTTTTCGAATAATGTATCGCTGGTAAGTTGTTTTGGTTTTTTTTTAATATCAATGTGTTGCGGAATTAATTTGAGCTAATTGGATGTGTCAGAAGGTGAGATTGTGTGAAAACATGTGCGTGTTCGATAAACATTCATCCACAACAAATAAAATAAACAAACATTTGAAGGCAATTCAATTGGAAGAAATCAAGGAGAAACAACGTAGTTATAGATTTCAACAAATAACATGAATTTATATACATTTGACATTCACATACACAAAGTGAATTTATGATTGCTTGTTAAATGCGGCAAGTGAGATAAAATTGTAAGGAGTGACTATGCAATGATTTGGTGTATAAAAGCTTGTAGTTAAGGTTTGTCTATGAAATTAAAACAGTTTCATTTCTCCAAGGTGAAATGTCACTTGTGTGGGTTCAAATACTAGTGTGTATGTGTGCGACAATTGTAAATATTGTTTAAAGTCATAAGGAGTTATGTGCCTTTGACTGATATGATGTAAGTTGATTAAATATACAATTACGACTTCGGTAGTGATAATGCCACTTTTTCTAGTAAACTGTAAGTTGGGTCAATTCGCGTGGTAGGACTTTTTGAGTTGTGTTGAGTTGCTGAGAGAGAGTAGCTGTTGTTGAGTCAGTGTGCTGGCGCACGTGGAGTTGGTTGGCATCTCTCAAAGACTCAGTTCCTGACTGCCTAAATCAAGTGAAGCGATCCTATTTATTGATTTTTTGGGTTTCAAACCGGCTTCAGATAGGTGAGCAGGAAAACGGATTTGTCCCAACTTGCTACATTTTTGGGGGTCCTTTTAACCAATGAGAAGCCAAGTTTGAAAAAGTGAAATGATGTTTGGTTAAAGTTGATTTGGTGGAAGAGTGCATTTTTCTGCAGGGGTGAGTAGCAAATATGGAGGATTCCATTAAATGAAAATATATTACTGGTATTCTTGCTACAAAAATATATTTTTATACTTTCATGTTTTGGCCCTATTTTGGGGTTCACTAATTAACTCATAGCTGGGACCCTAACAGGTGCTACTACCGGGGTCAGGATGGGCCTGGGAACAGCAAAAAGGGGTTCAATACCATCTAATCAGAGGCAGGCCTTGCTGTTGGATATTTTTAATAGTCAAACCCACGAGAAAGCAGAGAGAGCTTGTGGGAGAAAAGATGGATTCACAAGGGTACTTGTCAGAAGTGAATGCTACGAACTCGAACTCGCTTCTCCGAATTCACGTTCCAATCAGCTACCCATTACACCACACCGCACATCCTACCTAATATGTACTGAGCAAAAATCGAAATAAGGAGAATATAAGATTGTATAGCGTTAATATTATAACCCCTTGCATGCTAGTGGCATTCCCGCCTGTTTGGTGTGAAAAGTTAAATAAATAAATAAAATGAAAATAAAAAGGAAGACAAAAAGGGAGAAAGAAATGTGAAGGAGGAACGGATGAATGAAAAAAAGAAGGAAAGAAAAATGAACGAAAAAAAAGAAAGTCAAAAAGGAAAGAAAGAAAGAAAGAAAGAAAGAAAGAAAGAAAGAAAGAAAGAAAGAAAGGAATGAAGGAAGGAAGGAAGGTAGGAAGGTAGGAAGGAAGGAAAAACGAAAGAAAGAAAGAAAAGAAAGAAAGAAAGAAAGAAAGAAAGAAAGAAAGAAAAGACCGAAAAGAAAAAAAAGGAAGAAAGAATGGAAAAGAAAAAAAGGAAGGAAGGAAGGAAGGAAAAACGAAAGAAAGAAAAGACCTTCGAAAACAAAGAAAGGAAGAAAGAATGGAAAAGAAAGAAAGAAAGAAAGAAAGAAAGAAAAGACCTTCGAAAAGAAAGAATGGAAAAGAAAGAAAGAAAGAAAGAAAGAAAGAAAGGAAGGTAGGAAGAAAGAAAAAAGAAAGAAAGAAAGAACGCAATAAATTTTGAAAAAGGAACGAAAATCCTAAAAGAAAGATGATACTCTCAGGAGAAATTTTAATTAAGGATAAAAAGGTTAAAAAACAGTTATGTGCCATGCGTGATACACAATTAGGTAATCAAGTATCTTTCAATACATGACTGACGGGGCAGGTTTATTTCCCGCAGTAGGTTGCCATTACTTTCTGCGATAGACCAGTTGCCATCCCAAACTATAGAACTCGGTCTGTCCTGCTATTTACCCATAGCTGGGGAGGAGAAGAAGAGGATTCAAAGCTTTCGCAAGGATATTAGCACATAATTGAATGTAATGGATTCGACTGAAATTCGATCTCGGCTCTCCGATTCCTCAATCCGAGCCCCTATCGATAACAACAAAACACCAGATTTCTTAAAGGAAAAATGAAAAGGAAAGTAGAAAGAAAGAGAAAGAGCGAAAAAGAAATCAAAACTTTTAAAAAGAAAGGGAAAATGAAAGAAATGAATATAGAAGTATAATTGGAATAAAACTAGTAGCAATAACATAAGTCTGATTAATTTTAATCAAAGTACTAATACTATTAGTAATGAGCTAAATTTGTGAATGTTTTTACGTAATGTTTTTTAAAAATATTTTTCTCAGCATTTTTGCCGACAATGTATGTATGACATCATTGTAGCTGTTTACATGATTATAAAAATAATACTATTCTAAGCCTCTCTAAAGGAAATATGTGCTTACCTCGTAAAAAGAAATATGTTATTGCAAGCGTTTTATTTTTTACCACAACAATTTTATTCAACATAATTGTTTGGGTTTCAAAATAAAAACAGAGAATTTCGAACAATTTTTTCCACGGTTTAATTCGATGGCCAGAAAAGATATCGACTGAAATCCTTATGAAAACAAAATAAAAAATGGCAGGCTAAAAAATAACAAGATATTTGTCAGGTGGAATAAAGAAAAAAAAAAGAAAGAACTTTATCTTCAAGCCTCAAGCAACTTAAGAAATTGTTATCTAGAAAACTGCTCGAAGAATTTTCGTGCAATACTTTGCTGTTCCCACGACATATTCTATTCGCTAGAACCCAAATCAACAATGTCATCACAATAATTAAAATTATTAAATTTGCCAGAAGCAAGAAATTCATATCTCAAGAAATAAACACTGCCATAGAAAGAATAGTAAAAAAATGAATTCAGAATCTTATTGGCAACAACATCTACAATAAAAGGGACAACAAAATTACTAATAATCAAGATTTATAGCTGTTTATTTTTTTTTTTTCGGGGGAGGAGGATGAGGCAGCCAATTTGCATCTAATTACTTCGGAACTTTCTAAGACTTCTCTAAGACATTCTGAGTAGGATCATAATGATAAACATCATCATCATTATTCGGCCATAGTCTGGATCATCGACCCTTTCTTTAGCTACTAAGTATGTGCTAAGTCAGAGCTACATACAGTTTTTAATTCAGAATGACTTTCTCCTAGATGCTTGACAACGACGAAAATTTGAACAATAATAACAGCAACAACGACAATAGTTTAATAATAATAAAAGCAACAATGAAAACAATATTAATATTAATAACACTAACAACAACAGTATAATAATAACACCAGCAAAAATAATACCAACAACGATAACTCTATAAATAATAACAATAACATCAACAACAACAACAATATTTATAATAATAATAATAACACTTAAAATATATAAATAATAATAAAAAAAAAATAATAATAATAATAATAATAATAACAAGAACAATCTGAATAATAATAATAATAATAATGAAAATAATAAAATAAAAAATATTACCCATAATAACAACAACAATATGAATAATAATAACAATCCAACAGCAATATGAACAATAATAATATTAATACTAACAACAACAACAATAATAACAACACCAACAACAAAATAATAATAATAATAATAATAATAATAATAATAATAATAATAAGTACGGTCTCTGGAATATTGTCAAATTTCATGGGAGAGTGCCAAATTCAAATGACATATATAAAGGGGGGGGGCAGAGGGGGAGGATTTAACTCCGAATTTACTGTAGATAAAAAGGTTGTGGAAAGAACAGAAAAAAAAGAAAAGAAGCCCTACTGATAGCATATGGTTCAAATTAACACATATGTCCTTGAAATATCACGATTTCTCTCGTTTATGATTTCAAAATGTCTCAGCTGCTTCAAAGGCTTCCAAATACAAAGCATCCGACTTCTTCTTAATTACTTTGTGTGTTTTCACACCAAAGGAGGCTAGTGACCATTGCCGAGGGCGAAATAATCTCTTGTCTCTTTATTTCTGAAGCATTCTATTGATCGTCGTTAACCAATTCCAACACTTGTTTGTCTACACCGCTCCACTTATTCCTCTCACATCGAATTCTTCAACTCTCACTGAAGTAATGTTCTCCATATTGCACTAATGATTATCAGTAATACTATATTTATATCGACACTATTTACACCAGTCCTACGAGAAAATGACCCAGTGATTTAAGTCTGTGAATTTGGTGACATAGTTGAGTTCAATCCCTGGATCGGGCAGTGTGTACTTGAAATCAGGAAAAACGAGAGAGCGGTTACTGAGAAATGCGAAAAATAAAAACCAGACGATATCCCCAGATTCGGGCAGTGGAACAAGAACAGACTAACCCCGTGGATTAAATAAAAGTTTCAGTTAGGTTACCCTAGATCAATATTCACCTGATGAAGTCTGGAGGACATAACAGCCGAAACGTTGTGATAACAACAACAGAAATGAGAACAAATTGTCCGACTATAAAATATATGGAGTAAATAATAACACCTCATCCCAAAAGTTCAGAGAATATTTTTAGCCGACAATATTAGCTGTTTTCAAGCAAAGTACTGATATGTAACTATTTCTCAAATTTTTATTTTTATTTTATTCATTGGTTGGTTAGAATCGTCTGTATGATAAATGTTTCCTTTCTTTAACACCAACCATGGGTATATAGTACCCAGCGCAAATTTTTAATTACAATTTTCAGTACCTGATTTTCTTACCTAAATAATGTTTTACAGTTCTTATTAATGTTAACTCAAAGTACAAAGTTTGAAGAGCCTGCATATAAAATATTTCTATTAAAGATTTATATTTAATATTTTTGGATATTTTCAAAATCGGGTATGATATACCCATGTTTAGTAATGGTGTAACTTTAATTGAGGGTTAGTGTTCTAGGGTTAATTGAGTATCACTAGGATATAATAGTCTGACACAAGGCCGCAGAAGCTTGGTCGCCAGTCAGTAATGAAATCACGATCTGAGTGACGGGCCAACGAAAACTTATTTTCAATCATCATGCAGTGGCAAACGTTTTAAAATATTCAAGGATGAGAACTCGGTAAAGAAAGAAATCGCTCCCTTAGCGAATGACAGACGAGAGGCGGTGGTTCACGCCCGTCTCCCGATAACGGTAAATATTATGTCATATTATTAAACTCAATATCTTCCCTGAGGAAAACGTATTTTATCGAAAAAAGGAACAGCACTCAGCCGTGGAGGGTGGGTGGGCATAAAAATACATATTTAAAAAGACAAAAACATGAGGGGGGGAGAGCAGAAAAAAGAAAGAAAGAAAAAGTATAGAAAACTAGAGAGTATTATTTGCATCATTTACATTTTTCGGACTGTCCTTATCTGTATTTTCATGTTCACGACGTTTCGACTGTTGTACGCCCCGGCATTCTTCAGTTTGATTGAGACATCCGGAAGAGGCATGACACTTAGAATTAGAACAGTCAACCCCGGTGGACGAAATGAAGGGTTCAGTTCGAAATTCTAATCACCTGAAGAAGGCCGGAGGCGTACAACGACCGAAACGTCGTTCACACGACAATAAAGATGAGGACAACAATGTAAATAAAGTAAATAATTACAATACCTCATCTAAGAAATACAGACAGATAACGCGAGAGTATTTTTTGCTGATTTTTGTTTAGCGGCATATCGACACCTGTGGGGGGGATATTTAATGCCGTATTCTAAATATTTTGTGCATAATTTTATATTTTCAGGCTAAGTTTTTTAGATATACAGCTCGTAGATCATAAAATGTATTGTTGGCATGGCACGTGGAACTAGAACAATCTATCATGGTGGACGAAATAAAGGGTCCAGTTTGAAATTCCAGTCGCCTGAAGTAGACCGGAGCGTACAACGGCCGATACGCAGTGAACATGACAATAAAGATGAAGGCATCAGTCCGAACAATGTAACTAATTAAAATACCTCATCTCAGAAACACAGACAGATAACGCGAGTATTTTTTGTTGATTTTTGTTTAGCGGCATGTCAACACCTCTATGGGTTAATAGTTTTTCTTAAATATTTTGTACATAATTTTATATTTTCAGGGTACATTTTTTTTAGATTATTGTTGCTAATTTTACTATAAAAACGTATTTTTATAATTTTTTAGTGTTGTACTGATTATCATTTTACTAATAAAATGTAATATTGTTCATTTTATTATAAACCATGAACTGTTTAGTTTGTTCGGGGGCTCCCTATTTGTCGATAGATGGGAGCCTAACAGGTACTGTCACCCCAAGTCAGGATGGACCTGGGAACAATAGCAGTTAAAAGATGGTACCATGTTCTTCACGACCTCCAATCTCTGGATTAGAGGCATTGCGGCCGGATGTAGTTTATCGTCATACCTTGGACGAACGAAAGAATAATGTTGGGAGATAGAAATGGTGATGGGAAAATGAAAAGAAAGAGAAAGAGAGAGCGAAAGATTGAATTTAAGAAAGAACAAGGACAAGATGAAAGAAAAGGATAAAGAGAGAAAGAGAGAAAGAGAGAGAGAGAAATAGAGAGAGAAAGATAGAGAGAGAAGGAGACACGATAGACATTGTTAAAAGAAGGTCAAAACGATGAGGAGAAAGAAAACGAGAGTGAAAGAAAAAAGAGAGTGAGATTAAGAATTATAGAAAAAAAACACTACAAGAATGTTTAATTATAGCGTGAAGGATATATATATATATATATATATATATATATATATATATATATATATATATATATATGTACAACGGCCGAAACGCAGTGAATATGACAATAAAGATGAAGGCATCAGTCCGAAATAATGTAAATAATTAAAATACTTCTCAGAAACACAGACAGATAACGCGTTGCATATATATATATATATATATATATATATATATATATATATATATACGGTGAACACTAGACCTGGCTTTTAATATTTCCTTTTCTAGCAAGATTAATGCTCGACAAACGTACATATAAGTTTTAGATCAAAATAAAATTCTTTTCGTTTTCATTCAAAATACTCAAATTTTAGGAATACGTTTTCAACATCGCCCACGTGACGACGACGTGATCATATTTAAACGGAACGCTGATCTTATAAAAGATTTCAGGATT
>CAHIKZ030005610.1:2450000-2455000 GCA_903632075.3 Acanthosepion pharaonis
TTGAGTTTAAAGGAGTGCCCTTTGCCGTGCTGATGTTGCTACATGCCTTACTTCTTGCCTATCTCACACTGTGAATTTTTTCTAAGCTCTATACTAAACATTAAATCTGTTACGAAAAAAGAACTAAACAAAATGAACACAAAACGATCAGCTTTAAAAAAAAAAGACTCGTAACTGGAAAAACTGAATGAAAAAAAATATTAACAACAAATACTTTTTCACACCCAACCCAGTTCTGCGGAATCAGAATCAACGTTGAGTTTAAGCAAGCGAATGAGCCAATTGGAGTAAAGTGCCATGCAGATTTAAATTTTTACCACTTGTGACGAATGCAGCTATCGATTTTTTTTGCATGCTAGCATGCTAGTTAACATTCGTGTCAATCAGCTGTTGGCTCTCACGCTGGCCAATAGAATCTTCCTGACTATTCATAGCAGCCAGCTATAGGCTCTCTCTCTGGCCAGTAGAAAATGGTCGCAAACTCCATGAAAACTGCCGTAGAAGCATGAAAAATTCGATTATTTCGACTATCGGTGGGAGTTGGGAAATGCAACGTTGGTCTTGGCCTTCTCGCTAACTTGGAGCATGTACATGTAAATTTTGGTGCAAATCCGTCGAAAATTGCGGCCGTGCATTCGTTACACACACACATCCTGCCTTTTATAGATAGAGATTAAGTCTGACAATTATTTAATATATTTTCTGTTTATACGTTATTTCTATAGATGTAATTTATTTAAGTAAATGCTCTATTATTTTATTTTTATTTAAACAGTATCAATTGCATTTACTGGCTTGAATGTTCGAGAAATTTCGTAGAAAATATGCGCTTTCCGATATGAATCGAACCTGAAACCCCTAATGGGAACCGTCATTTGATCTGACATGCTGTTAACCATCCAACCACAGAGAGGCATGTGGTTAGCAAAGTCCGAATTACTGTTTATAAACAAACACCTTCGATGATTTTTCTTGATCGGTCTTTTTTGTTTACGAAACGAATCTTAACGTAAAAAATGACAACATATTATGAAATGGATTAAGTTCGAAAATTATTTAATATATTTTCTGTTTATGACAGTTGCCGTTAGGGTTACAGGTTCGATTCCTATCGGAGTACGCATATTTTCTACAAATTTTCTCGAGATTTCAGGCAGGTAAATGTAATTAATACTGTTTAATTAAAAAGCAGAGCATTTACTTAAATAAATTATATCTATAAAAAATAACGTATTAGCAGAAGATACATATATGCCTGTGTGTGTGTGTGTGTGTGTGTGTGTGTGTGTGTAAAGAGATAGCAAGAAAGAGGAGAGACAATCAAAGAAATCAGTGAATGAACCAAGGAGTGAGTGAGTAAGAGAGAAAGTGTGTGTGTTAGAGAGAGTGAGTGAGCATTTTAGTGAGATCAATATCAGAAGTACAAAGAGAAAATATACCGAGAAAGAAATATATACATAGAAGTGGAGGGTGGGGGGAAGAGAATGAAAAACAGATGCCAAGGTTTGAGAAATAAAAATATATGAGGAAAGAGAAAGAAATAAAGAGGAAGAATAAGTGGGTAGAAAAATGGAGAAAGAGAGGGGAAGTGTTAGAAATAAAGAACACGAAGGAATAAAAGGGAAAGAGAGAGAGAGAGGGTGGGGAAAGAGGAATAAAGAAATTATTGAATGAAAATAGACAACGAGGAAAAAAAAAGAGCGACATGGGGAGATTAGAGGGAGCAACGTGTAAGCTACAAAGAGGGTAACAGAAAAAAGTAGAGAAAGTTAAAACGAGGATGGTGAGTGAGTGAGAGAGAGAGAGAGAATATCAGTGCTAAAAAAAGAAAATAGACAAGGAAAAAGAGACAGTGAGTAAAAAGAGAGGAGGATTTTAGATATTTTTTTTTAGATTAAGAGAGGCAATAGAGGGCCAGAAAGAGAATGAGAAATAAAATAAATATGTCAGAGGTGAAGAAAGAAAAATCGACAAAGAAATTGGGAGAAAAATTAAGAAAAAAAAAAGAAAGAGACTGGATGAGTGGGTAGAACGAATAAGAGAGAGGAAATATGAAAGACAGTAAATAAGAATATGAAAGTGAAGGAAAGAGGGGAGAAAGATAGAGGGATAGAAAAAGGAGAGGAATATATAAAGAAATTAAAGAAAAGAGAATAAGCAACCAGAGAGAAGGAGTAGAGGAAAATAAACAGAGAGAGAGGGGGGGGGAGAAAAAGTTTTTCAGGGCTAAAGAAAGAAAAATAGAAAGACAAAGAGAGAAAAAAAAAGATAAGGACTGAGTACGGAGAGAGAATGAAAGAGAGACAAGAATACAAAAATATGAAAGAGAAGGAAGGAGGAAGAGAGGGAAAGATTAAGAATAAAGAGAAAAAGAAATTAAATAAAAAAACAAAAAAAACAACCAGAGACAGAGAGGAGATAGAAAGATAAAAAAATGTGAGAAATATAGAAAGATTAATATATCAAAGGTAAAAGAAGAAAAAAATCAACAAGGAAAGCGAATGCGAAGTAATGAATGAGGGTAGCAGATGACAGCGAGAGAGAAAGAGAGAGAGAAAACGTATGTGTAATTTTAAAAATAAAGCTAGAAATAAAGAAATGCAGAACTTGAAAGAGAAGGGATAAGAGGGAGGAGAAGACAGAGGAAAGAAAGACAAAGCAGATAGAGAGAGTGAGAGAGTTTGTTGAACTGAATAAAGAGGTAGGCGAGCGACTGCAAAAATGAAGAACAAAAGCGAAATTAACTGGGGTTTTCTTTGTGGGATTATTTACACGTGTTGCGCGCAGACCCCGATGATCATATAAATGGAAGAGGTACACCTGATTGGCGGCGAGGGTTGGGAGTGTCTACAATAAACGGGGCGAAGGAGATCCCGTAAACCGGCTGTTGTCGGTCGGGCATGAGAGTCTGCTTGGTAAACACAGCTACGCGTGAATGAAAAAAAAAAAAAAAAGAAAAAGAAAAAAAAAAAAGAAAAGTCATCGGGGGCCCCGAGAGACAGAAACAGAGAAAGAGAGAGTGTGGGAGGGAACGTCGGCCTGGGTCCATGTGACGCGGTTATTGTTCCAGGACGTGAGAACTGCGCTAAGTGCAGATGGTCGCACGAGGAAAATGGAACGAAACGACCATGTGGACAGTCAATAGAGAAAGGGGTCGTTTGCGGGGGCGGTTGGTGGAGGAGTGCGTACGCATTGAGATGGGTGAGGTTACGGGGCGGTTTAGTGCAGCGAGAAGTTGAGAAGCAGTAGGTAAAACATGAAGAGAGACTGGGTGAAAAGTTGAGGCAACATTAATGCTTATTAGTCGAAAGAAGCGAAAAAGCAAGAGAAAGGAAGAAAAATTGAAAAGATGGAAATATGAAGGAAAATGGCCAGTGGATAAAAAGAAAAAAGTAAGGCATGAAGGTAAAAAGTTATAAAAAGAGAGAGAGAGAGAGAGAGAGAGAGAGAGAGAGAGAGAGAGAGAGAGAAATGAAAAGCGAAAGAAAAGCAGAAGGAAAAAGAAAAAGAAGGAAAGGAACAAATAAATAAATGAATAAAGAAAGTCTGTGCATATCTATTTATCTATCTATCTATTCTCAGTCAATCTATCTATCTATCTATTTCAGTTTGTGCATATCTAGAGATACTTAGATTAAGCTGAAAAAAAAAGATACTACATTTTGATCTTAGCTCAAAGACCGAGAAGATAGACAGATATGAACAGACTGAGATAGATAGATAGATAGATAGATAGATAGATAGATAGATAGATAGATAGATAGATAATGAACAAACTGAGACAGATAGATAGATAGATAGATAGATAGATAGATAGATAGATAGATAGATATGAATAGGCTGAGATAGATAGATAGATAGATAGATAGATAGATAGATAGATAGATATGAACAGACTGAGATAGATAGATAGATAGATAGATAGATATGAATAGGCTGAGATAGATAGATAGATAGATAGATAGATATGAACAGACTGAGATAGATAGATAGATAGATAGATAGATAGATAGATAGATATGAATAGGCTGAGATAGATAGATAGATAGATAGATAGATAGATAGATATGAACTAACTTCGAATGAATAAATACAGACTACTTCTGTTATATCAGTAACTGCATTAATTCAAAATGCTTTTTTTTATTGAAATATTTTTTAAAGATATTGAAGAAGTGAGTTACATGTAAATATGATGCTGTTTTTCCTCCATTCTAATTGAACGCTTTTTTTGATCGACCAGCTTGGTATGGCTGCTAGTCCTATTATAATCATTCTTGTCCCTCTCTTCGTTAGTTCGACTATACAGTTTTCATCGCGTGAAAAGAGGGGAAAAGACGCTACTTGGTTTCAGTGAGAAAAAATAAAGAACGAAGGGAATATAGAAATGAAAAGATCATTTAAGATGATCTGTAAGTATTATAGATTGGTAGTCGACGGTGGAGTAGATGGAATATTGTTTGTGTTCATGAGATGAGTTTTTAAGATCAGATTAAGCCTATCGAAACAAATACTAGACTTTGGTCTAAATATTAAACAAGGCCAGGAAAAAAAGGGTTTGACGAAATGGCTTGTCATGCAGAATCTAGTACTAAAAGATGAAACTGTTTTCTCATTTATCCCATGCACACGAACAAGATGCCTTCTCTTTCATCCGTCGACTACCAATCTATACTAATCTGCAGATCATCATTTAAATACTAAGATTCCAGGGAACCGATCACGTGACAGGCTATGGCGACTTCGATAAAACCACCATTTTTAGGTGCACATTATCAAAAGACGAAAACCGATTTAGGCAATCGCTAAAAAATCCAGTTAACATAAAATAAGAGTCTGCCTAATTACTTTTTAAATTATTAATATTAATAAGAGAGATGTTCGTAAGACTGGGATTTGGCAAGTATATACTTACAATAAGAACGAAACAGCTTAAATTTATTGTGGATGACAGATGGATGCGAAAATGAGACTTAGTTATAAGTAACGAGGCCAAAAAT
>CAHIKZ030005610.1:2460000-2465000 GCA_903632075.3 Acanthosepion pharaonis
ACTGGGACTTGTATCATGCAAAGAAAATCTTGTTCATAAAATCACAATAGTTACCATTATTCATTTTAACTCCTTCATCGATTTTGAATGGTCAAATAATTGTTTGGTCGACAAAGATCTGAGCGCTGGTCAATAGTGATTGTTTCGTATTAACTCACTTTAGTTTAAGTTCATCTCGAACAAGCAAGTTCTTTTCCTTTGCATCGAGTTGTCAACAGCCTTCTTTATCGTTTGAGGATCTCTGCAAAGATCCTTCGATATCTTCAATGTAGACATTCCCTCACTCAATAACTTTGCTATTTTGTTTTTCAGCAGTTGTTAGATCCTTTCCCATGTTTCAACGGATATTATGGACAAAAAGAAAAATAGATTTTATTAGATTTCAGACGTTTTAAGTTAATATTAGTTTAATCTACATACTAATTTCAGTCAAACTATTTTCGTAAATTCCAAATATCTCCAAAACTACCCGTTAAAATGACATAAAATCTACTTAAATGTTTACTAAGGAAGTTTAAATTTGACAAATACGGTGGAGTAATCGATAGCGGCTCGGATTGAGGAATAAGAGAGCCGAGTTCGAATTCCAGTCGGATCCATTACATTCACTTACGTGCTAATACAAGGTATGAATCCTCTCCTTCTCCCCCAGCTATGGGCAAATAGCAACACAAACCGGCTTCCTTGGGTAGCACTGGTCTACCGCAAAAAGAAATGGCAACCTATTGCGGGAAAAATCTGCCTCGTCTGTCATGTATCGAAATATACATGATCGCATAACTGACTGACTGACGTGCTAATACCCTTGGGAAAAATATGAATCCTCTTCTTCTCTCCCCAGCTATGGGTAAATAGCAGGACAGGCCAGGTTCTATAGCCTTCGATGGTAACTGCTCTACTGCAGAAAGAAATGACAACCTACTGCGGGAAAAATCTGCATTGTCAGTCATATATCGAAAGATACATGATCGCCTAAGCGTGTATCATGCATGGCACATAACTGAACTGATTGGTTCAGAACATTTTCAGTTATTGAGGTTTTATTCCATTTGAAGGATGACGTCAGACAGTTCAAAATTTGCGAGCGTTCCCGTCAAAAATAAAAGTCTGTTGTGTTCATTTCGCAAGAAATGGTAATATTAGCCTTTTCCTTATGAAGAAAATTTGTGCGTTTATTCATCTAACTACGGTTAAATTTTATAAAATCTTTTTATTTATACAAATGTTCAGGATGAAACATCTCTCAGGTCCGGTTACTTTTATTTCACTTTCCAATATCAGCTTTCCTTCCTAAGCATTTGTTTCAATCGTCCTGGGTAAGACGATAAACTACATCCAGCAGCAAGGCCTCTGATTAGGAGGTTTTGAGAAGCGTGGAACCACCTCTTAATTTCTGGTGTTTCCAGATCCACCCTGATCCGTGGTGGTAGCACCTGCTGGTGTTACAACTATAGGCAAATAGTTAACTATTACCAGCAATACTTTAAAAAAAAAATTATTACCAGCAATACAATTTGAAGGAAAAGTATTAGCAGGAACAGATTTTTGACAAAAGAAAATATTACCAGCAATAAAAAAAAAAGTCGGCGGCATTAAATAACCCATTGAGGTTGATATGCCGTTAAACAAAATAAACCAAACCATTCTAAACCAAAGAATACATATTCTATTCATACGAATCTATCCTAAAAATGTTGTCGGCATTAAATAACCCATTGAGGTTGACATGCCGTAAAACAAAATAAACCAAACCAATCTAAACCAAAGAATACATATTCTATTCATACGAATCTATCCTAAAAATGTTGTCGGCATTAAAAACCCATTGAGGTCGATATGACGTAAAACAAAATAAACCAAACCAATCTAAACCAAAGAATACATATTCTATTCATACGAATCTATCCTAAAAATGTTGTCGGCATTAAATAACCCATTGAGGTTGATATGCAGTAAAACAAAATAAAACAAACCAATCTAAACCAAAAAATACATATTCATACGAATCTATCCTAAAAATGTTGTCGGCATTAAATAACCCATTGAGGTTGACATGCCGTAAAACAAAATAAACCAAACCAATCTAAACCAAAGAATACATATTCTATTCATACGAATCTATCCTAAAAATGTTGTCGGCATTAAATAACCCATTGAGGTGTTGATATGTCGTAAAACAAAATAAACCAAACCAATCTAAACCAAGGAATACATATTCCATTCATACGAATCTATCCTAAAAATGTTGTCGGCATAAAAAACCCATTGAGGTTGATATGCCGTAAAACAAAATAAACCAAACCATCTGTGTCAAGTTGTGTGAAACTTTAACATCTTGATTGTCATTATTTTCTTTTCGAATTGCATATGCTCTTCACTTTAATTGCTGCCACTGTTGAAAATCCCCCAGTGATGTGGTTTCTGTTATTTGGTACAGATCTTTATTCGAGATTCCGTGGCACCACTGCCCAAGGTTCGAAGAAGTATGCACAATCTCCTCAAAGATGAAGAAGAAACTTGAAGCAACAGAAATGTGGTTCTACAGAAGGATGCTGAGAATGCAATCAACTGAACATGTGATCAATGACGAAGCTATATCTGGTAACAAGAAGGACACTTAACACCAGGAAGAGGAAATTTAAATTTCTAGAGCCCATAATGAGGAAAGAGGGTTTGAAAAATTTGATACTCACAGCATAGATTGAAGGTAAGACAGGCTGGAGAATGCCACTCATAAGCTACCTACCGAACTTGAATGAACAGATGGCGAAGCAGCATTTAGGAGAAATAACTAAAAGACCTACAAAAAGATGCTGTGGAGAGCCATCCTCTCCAACACCCTGAAAGGAAACGGCACATAGAAGAAAATAAAGTGTCGCTTAGGTAATGAGTTATGCAGATGTTTTCCAAATCGTTTAGGATATATTTGGCTAGACATTGTGTCACCCCCGATTTGACAGTACCTTCCCCTCTCTGGTCGGAATTTGAATCTTGGAAACTTCTCGCTAAAATCGCACATCAGAATATCATGACGATTTCGAAAGTGCACTTTCGGAAGGAACGCTAAACTTCAAGGTGAGGACTCTGTCCTGGGTATGACTATAAACTAAATCTGCGTCCTGGGTAAGATGATAAACTACATCCGCGTCCTGGGTATGACGATAAAGTACATCCAACAGCAAAACCTCCTCTTAATTGCTGGTGTTTCCATATCCACTCCGGCGTAGGGTGGTAGCACCTGTTAGGGTCCCAGCTATGTGCAAATATTTAACCCCCAAACTGGGGTCAAAACACTATGAAAGTGTAAAAATACGTTTTAATACTGGCAATACATTTTTATAAAAATTATTACCAGCAATGAATTTTTGAAAAACAAATTATTACCAGCAATACATTTTTGAAAAAAATCTTGTTGGCATTAAATGACCCATTGAGGTTGATATGCTGTAAAACAAAAACCAAACCAAAAAAATTAAGGTGAGTACTTTAAATAGGCCTAAAGTACCATTGCCCTAGGTAGGCTTTTCTATTCTTTTCATATTGATGGGCACTTTTTGGACAGATCTCATATAAAAAGAAAAGGCGTTTTGTTTTGTTTTTTGTATTTTTTTTTAAACTTCGTATCATTTGAAGTCAATTTGTTTGTTCTTTATGCTTTTTAATCTATTCCTGAATTTTTTTTGTTATTATATATATATATATATATATATATATATATATATATATATATATATATATATATATATATATATATATATATATATATATATATATATATTCGTGATAATTGTTATTTTGTTGCTTGTTTCTTCTTTGAGAATTTTATTCCCAGCAGTCACAGCTGGTTTGTTTCTGTTAAAGCCCGAAATCTCCGACTCGACAAAGAAAGACAAATATGGGTACTTACACACGTGTTCACTAACAGAATAATGAAAAAGCACAAATGGCCTACGCCCCAGATATACAATAAAACAACCAGGTGTACATAAAGTCACATTTTGTTGATAGCATATATCAAATTCAATTCCTTATCTCACTGACCATCTAAATTTCATCATTATCTAAATCAATTAATTATATATCATGTCTTCTCAGTCAATTCATTAATTGTCTATTTAAATCGGTTAATTATGTATATCAATTCATTATCAAAATCAGTTAATTATATAGCATTTTTTCTTAATCAATTCATTGTCTCCCTAAATGAGTTTATTATCAAAACCAATTCATTATTTATTTATATTAATAAAATAATTATAATTATCGTTTCATTACCTATGTAGACATCTAAATTATTTCATTACCTATCTATTATTGTTTTCTTAATCAATTAATTTCTCTGTTTAAACCACGTTATTTGTTAAATCAATTCCTTATACATCTTAATTCGTTGTCTATTTAAATCAATTCATTATCTATCGATCTCAATGAATTTATTCTCTACAAAAATCAATATATCTAAATACATTATCTATCTATTGATCTATCTATCCACTGATCGATATATGTCCATCTATCTATCTATCTATCTATCTATCTATCTATCCCATTCTTCTATCTATCTATCTATCTATCTATCTATCTATCTATCTATCTATCTATCTATCTATGCCAGCTTTTTCAGATCGAGAACACATAAACAATAAGAAGATTTTAGTTTTCGGAAGGAATGCAGGTATGTAGCTCGCTTAATTATCGCTTTTTTCGTGATGAAAATAATTAAGATCTTATTGGAAACTAAATTAATTTTTTTTCGAAAAGGACCCAATGTTTACTGACAGAAACCAGCAATAAGAAGATGGAGTGAAGCCTGTCAGAAAATACAGTCGTCAGACCAGATTATTCCGGCCCAAGTTTGCAATTCTTTGGCATCGTAGGAATTGAACTCGTTCCTATAGCCTCACTTCCTATCCACTGATCTACTGAATAAGATCCCCACTAAATATTGCCTAGTCTGAGCCAATGACACAAATGTGGCGCGAAACTCACTACTGTAGTAA
>CAHIKZ030005610.1:2467500-2527500 GCA_903632075.3 Acanthosepion pharaonis
TATATATATATATATATATATATATATACAAGATGTGACAATGGCTGCAATATTTCGCTGGGATAGTGAGGCAAGCGAAAACTTTTAACGGAGCTTATTTGGACATGCTCTGATTCCTACTTTCTTGAGAATGCATACTTGATTCTACTCATTGCCAAGTAGTAGAAGTAGTTATATGTCTTCATGTTATATTATCGGCGGTAAATGAGTGAAAGGAATTTACAGTATCGGATTATCGTTAACTTTTGTGTTAAGATTGATAAAATTGTTTGTGAAAATAAAAAAGTTCTAATAAAAATAACATCTGATGAACGTGTAATGAAGAGATCCATTGTTTTTGAGTGGTAAAGACGGTTCAATGTATTTCGAAAACATGTGTACGATGACGCAAGAAGTGGGCAACTAAAGACACAATGCGGACTGAGTGTAAACATTGGAGCGCTCAAATCGAAGATTAAGTTTGCGCCTGACATCAGAATATGAATAGAAAAATGACAGCAGATTCTTTTTTTTATTGTTAGATACCTCAATACAAGCCCCAAGGGCCACTCAAGGTAGAGGGTGGTTGAGTGAAATTTTGGGAATGAGGGAGTACGAAAGGCATATTATGAGGATGTAGAATCTATATAGGTTGATTTGCGACTTGGAAGAGATCGCCTTGTACGGGAATATAACCTGAATCCTAGATTTTAACTTTGGAAGTGTCGTCTTATACGCCCAGTCGCTTTGTACGCCAGTATATGCGGAAAACATATATAAGAGAGAGATTGCTACCCAAGCACACAACATAGCCTAAATCCTAGATTTTAACTTTTTCGGGGGGGGGGGGGGCTTATACGCCCAGTCGCCTTGTACGCCAGTGCGTGCAGTAAACATATATTAGAGAGGTATTGCTACCTAAGCACACAACTATGAAATTACATGATCTGGTGAACCAACAAGGAAAATTACATCGCAATATCCTGGAAAATCTCCTTTTCTGACAAACAGAAACGGCACAAACATGCTCAATATGTAAAAAGAAAAATCGAAGAATATAACGGAATACAAAACAGCATCTTCACTGAATGCACGTATCAGAATGCGCAATAATATAGGACACTGATGTGATATTGGTGTGGGGTCGTTTTGTACGGCGAATATTGCCCAAAACCTACATTTTAACTTGAAAATTTTGGGGTCGTCTTATACGCCCAGTGGCCGTGTACGCCAATAATACGATAAAATCATTTTCGATGGCACAAATATACGCGTTCCATTTTAAGTTGGAAGTGAGTTCAGAAATTAGAAAAAGGATGCGTGAGGAAATAGCGAGGTTCCGACTAAGTAATATGATCAAACATGGGCCACCCACCATGCCTACTTTATTTTTTCGGCTCTTTAGCGGTTGGATAAGATCAAATGGCAACTGATCTAAAAAAAAGTAGCCTACAATTTGTTGTTAACTGGGACAAGAAACTACTTGTTAATTTTAATGGCTCCAAAACGAAACTTCATTCTATTAATCCTTTAAGAGACCCCTTTCTGCGTCCAATCATCATGGCACATGCTAACCCCACCTCCTCCAAGAGAGTGATTCATTGCGCCTAACGTTTTCTGCTGACATGAAGTGGAAAGATTATAGTGAATCAATTGCTATTGCCACTTCTAGGAAAGTTGGTTCATTATGTCTTCATACACAAATTTTCCTGCCAAAATCTATCTTTCAAATTTACAATCTACCATCCGGACAGGCTTTGAATATTGCTGTCACATAAGGTCTAGTTCTCCTGCTATATATTCTGTTGATATATTCTGCTGTTGATAAAATCCAAAGTAGGTTCCGCAATGTTACTGGTCTTGACCAGGCATCTCGGCTTCAGTGACTTTCCTACCGCCGTAACGTAGCTTCCCTGTGTCTTTTCTATAAATAATTCCATGGTAATTTTCCATATGAACTTTCTTCTATGGTACCTAGACTTTATGAATTTAAAAACAGTACTAGATTGGCGGCAAGGTCTCGTCATTTTAAAGTTGAAATGGCTAGATATAACCGTAGGTTCTATGATAAAAGTTTCTTCTATCGCACTTCTCACTTGTGGAAATCTATTCCGGCTTCCTGCTTCCCAGTCAACTTTGAGTTTCAAAGATTTAAATGCAATGTCAATCGTTATTTTTATCTTCTTAATTCCTGTTCTTTTATTGTTCTCTCTCCTTAATAATGTGATTTTCTCATATTTTCTCTCAGTCAATAATTCCTTGCGTCTTAGTGGTTTTATTCCCTTGCTTGGTGTGAAAAGATTAAAAACAAAACTAAACAAAAATAACAATAAGAATAATTAGAGCAATGGGATCATTGTCTCACAAAGTACGTATTTTGACAAAGGGAGTAATATGAAGGCGAGTGCCTCTAATAGTGACAGGTAATAAATCTTTGCTTCTACCGGGTCATTCCGGGGATTAAATAGCCACACCCAACGGTATCAGTTCCTCCATTGCGCTAAGAAGATATTGGACAATCTCTCCGGACAGCAGATAATTAATATGAACCGTAGAAAGGTTAAATGAGAATTTTAAACAAAGGACCTTCACGAAAGTTTAAGCAAACCTGTATAAATGTCTAAATGCAAACTATTTAAAGACACATGCATTATATGTATATATATATATATATATATATATATATATATATATATATATATATATATATATATATAGAGAGAGAGAGAGAGAGAGAGAGGTAGAGAGAGAAATATAGAGAAAGAGAGAGTTACTACAGGGTGGGGAGGCAAAACTTGTATAATTTTGGTATTGAAATAAAAAACCTTTTAGTTGATTAATTTATTTAAAGAAATAAGAATGGTTCCAACATATAAATACAAAACAAAACAAAACAAACATTTTATTCAATATGTCCTCCTTATTTTCTCAATAACTGCCTCCACCCGCCCCTTAAAAATTCTACAACTTTTCTCCCAAAAAGCAGAGGACATCTTGTCCCACTCTTCTCCGATGGTATCCATAAGAGAGTAAATATTTCGATGAGTGGTTCTATTCGTATCACGTTCTAAAAGCTCCAAACAGCATAATCTCGAGGGTTGAGATCTGGGCTGGAAAAGTGCCAGAAGTGTAATGGCCAAAATTCGACAAAATTGGATTTGAGGAAATTCCGTATTTTTTTGACTGTATGGATAGGAGTCCCTACATAAATTCCCTCTGGGTAGTTGGTTTTGAACCATGGTAATATATTTTATCTCAGTCTTGTAATAGATATCAGCATTAAATTTTAACCAGGTTTATAAAATTTGATAGGCGTTTTTTTATTATCGGAGGCCACAAACCCAAAGACTATAACTTGAGCTGGACGCTTCGTTCTGAAAGTGCCTTTGACATGAGTTTTTGAGTGTGCATTGTATCTGCCATTCCTACGATTCAGAGCAATGTCGGCAGTAAAGATCTTTTTGTCTGAGAAAATTTTCACAATGGACTTGTTTCTTTTAAGATAAGTAAGAAGTTTTTTGCATCTTTCCAATCTTCTGGCCTTTATGGGCCATGTCAGCAAATGTCTTCGTGTCTTGTGTAAGATTTTAGTTTTAAGTCATCATTCGCTGCTGTTCTGATAGTCTTAGCATCCATATTATGTTCAGCTGCTAATTCTTTTATGAATTTCCTTGGGTCTTTTGAGATTTTGGATTTGAGAGTGTTGATGAAATCATTATTGTGCTTTTTCTTGAATTTTTCTTGGATTTTCTCTGAATAGCTTTCCTCATAGACATATTCATCTTTAGATTAAAAACGGTCCGTAGGGATAATCTAACTATGCTTGAAATCTTCTGTGGATGAACATGTTCGTTTATCATATCACACAGCCTTTGACGTTTGCTTTTCTTAACACTTATCTTTTTCTCAATTATCTGAAAAAATGTGGTTAATTATTATGCAAGGTTATGATAATAAAATGCAACATGTTTCATAAAATTAGTTGAACTGCTCCGTGAGAAAAACAAGTAAGACTTTTAGTGAAAATGTTGCCTCCTCGACCTGTACAAAAAAAGGGAGCATATATTAAACGGATATTGTCTGAAATTTCCCCTTGTGAGGAAGCAAATGAAATAACCCCGAATCCATATGTTCCGCTGACCACTCGTAAGTCTGTCTGCTGTTGTGGGTAGATTTAGTTTAGTTTTTCCTTCCGCTTGTGCTGTTAGGCGTCGCGGGGAGACACAGTGGCAAGGCGAATGGCCGGGAGGAGAGATATGTCGTGGACTCTGAGAGTGTCTGCCACTGAGTCGCTCCAGCGACTACTTGGTCTACCTCTCGCTCTCCAGCCATAGTACCTGAGTAGCTGTGGGTAGCTATACCAGCTAATTCACCAGGTTTCATTAAATTAGTTGACCTGCTTCATGAGAAAAACAAGTAAACCTTTTAGTGCAAATTTTACCTCCCCACCCTGTAAGCTCAGTTTATCACGAAGCTAGTGTGAAAAGAGGTCACCAGTTAATAATTTTTTGTTTAATCAGTTCAGTGGGAGAAAGGCAATAATGCCACTAAGACGCAACGAGCTACTTTGAGAAGATTTTAGAAGGAAGACTGACTTTTTAGCTTCTGACGTCTTTAATTTGTAGGTGACACCTGTGACTATTTCTCTTACCGATAACTATGCATGTTATCTTCTTCCAATTTTTTTTTATTCAATTCACCCCACTCAAGGGGATAATGCCACTAAGACGCAAGGGGCTAGTGGGAGTGAAAGAGAAAACTTTAGAAGGAACCAGAAACTCAATCCTAAACTGGAAAAAATGAATAAATCTCTACTCCTGTCAAAAAAAAACCCGGAAAGAAGCGTGAACCGGACGATAGACGAACGCCTCTATTCCTGTTGAGAAAAATAAATAAATAATTAAAATTTTAGAGTTTAGCGGTGACGTTAGAAGCATAGAGTTGATGTAGATTTTAGAAGAAATTGAAAGCACAATCCTAATCTGGAATCAATGGCTAAATCTTTATTCCTGCTCAAAACGACTGGGGGAAGAGTGTCGACCAAACGATTGTTAAACCTTTCTCTACGTTAAGAGTCTAATTTTATATGTATGTACTAAGGTAAGTGTGTCTTCTGGCACAATTCCACATGTTAAAGATAGAAAGAACATACTACACGAACAGCGGTCTGCGTGATTTATTTTGAAGCACAGTTCATGTATAACTATGTATATATGTATGTACGTGTATGAGAATATGTGTATATATGTTGTTGTTGCATTTCCCTATTGCTTCTGCTTATCGCCATTTTACGAAGTAATCGCAAATCAACGACATCTGTTAAATGCTCTCTAACGAATGAAAAAGAAAAAAACAGATTTAAAAAAATAAATAAATGAAAGCAAATTAACGCGTTATCGACGCTAAAAAGCGCCGCCATCTTGAATTGGCTAATTTTTGTTTAGTGGTTGACAGATATTACGTTAATTTCTTTTCAGTCTGTACTTTTGGTTTTTCTTTGTCGGACTTCTCTTCTGTCTTTTATCTCAACTATATTGATGCCTCTTTTATAAATACAGGGCAGTTTGGACAACGCCTAGAGCGTGTAACCGATAGTCAATATGCTGTGCTGATTTCTACGTCCACACTATTTATAAATATATACGCTCTATCCACAACATTAAACAATCTTCCTCTATAAATATAGCAAATTTTATGTAACTGTTTATTTTAAATTTTATTTATTTAATTGTATATATATATATATATATATATATATATATATATATATATATATATAATAAAAATAAAAATATTTTAAAAAAATAAAATCTTCAGAGACACTGGGTTGTAGATTAATATTCTTTCGTTTTTTTTTTTATTATTATTTCATTTAGGTTCCTCGAGTAGTTTCAGCCAAAATGGCCATCATCAGGAGAAGAAATATTTCTGCTTGCTGGTAGCAGTGAACTACAGAAATTAATGTCTTGATGGAGAAAATGAACTTGTGTCTGTAGTTTTCATTTGTTTTTTTTTATTTTTTATCTTTTTAACATGAATCTTTTAACATTCCTTGCATTGGTCAAACAGTCTCTTTTAAGTTGTTATTTGAGATAAGAGTTGGATGGATCTATGCTTCTCTGAATTCCCTTGGTCAATTTGACAGTTTTTTCGTTTAGAAGAGGGAATGTGTCTCTGTTTAGTGTTTGTGTGTGTGTTATTTGGTTCTTAGAGAGAGAGAGTGAGTATGATGGGTGTAAGTGTGTATATTCGTGTGGGTGTGTGTATAAGTGTGAGGCCTCAACACCTCCGTAAGCATGTCTGTCTTGTGTGGGTGAGAAATGTCGGTAGGTTTTGATTTGTAGGGTTATATATTAATACTATCTATATTGTTAAATTTATGGTTTAGCCCGGCTGGATAGTGTGTTTTTAAACGTTGTATCCACTTAATTTCATGGAACTCTAAAATCTTTCTAATGTTATCTGCTCTGAACTTTTCTATTCTCTCAATTATAGTGAATTTGGCATGAGTTTTGAAATCGTGTTTTTCTAGGCGGAAATGTTGTTCTACAAATAATGATATTTCATGGGGAGTTGACTTAATTCGATTGCGATAATTATTAATTCTGTAGTGAAAGGGCCATTCAGATTTTCCTACATATTGTTTCTGGCATAGTGGGCATCTAGGAGATAAATTATGTTATTACTTCTACAGTTAGAATCGTGGTAGATTTTGAAAGTAGATTTAGTGACTGAGCTAGGGAATGAATTTGTGTGCTTAATGTGTTTACAGCATAAGCTCCTTTTGTTGTTACATGGTTGGGAAAATCCACTTTGTTTTTGTTTTTGCTTTATTACGGATTACCTTGTCCCCTAAAATGTGGTTACTACCTATGATTTCTTTTAGGTTCTTAGGTCTACGATATGCAAGAAGGCCGGGTTCCTTAAACAATTTTTTTAGGTCTGGTTTGAGATGTAGTATTTCCCAGCAACTTTTGGTTATTTGGGATAGTGGAGGCAGAGTGGGGTTGAAAGTGGTTACTAGAGGGATGCGGCTAGATTTATTTTTAATCTTGTACATTAGGGTGTCTTCTCTAGGTGTGGAAATTGCTTTATTTATTTGTTCCCTGATTAGGTGTTGTTTATAGCCACGTGTTGTGAATTGATGCTCCAGATTTTCAATGTGTTTATTTAATTCATTATTGTTGGAACATATCCTTCTGAGTCTAAGTGCTTGTGAATAGGGAAGGTTCTCTTTGAGGTGTTTAGGGTGGAAAGACTTAAAGTGTAAATTGTGGGTGTCGGTGATTTTAGTGTGTAGTGTCATTTGTAGTTTCCTGTTTTCATCTATGTAAATGCGGGTGTCTAAAAATGTTACTGATGTTGTGGATTTTTCATAGTCAAACTTAATTGAGTCGTGCACTGTGTTTAGGGTCATAAGGAATTGGGTAAGTTTGTCATCACTACCCGTGTATACAAAGAATATATCATCGATATATCTTGCATAGAATATGCAGTCGCTACCAGTCGCTATATAAACACACTCACACACACACACACACATATATATATATATATATATATATATATAGAGAGAGAGAGAGAGAGAGAAAGAAAGTACGCAAATCTCCAAATGTAAAAGAATGAAAAGAATATAGATTCAATCGTTCATAGCATTAATTTAAAAAAGGGCTTAGTACAAGAGTAGAGCAATAGATATATTCATTATAAACTGTTACATTTATTAATAACATTCTTAAACACCTGATGAGACGTATTTAGACCTCGAAACAAATATGCATTTTTGTCGTGGTAACTTGCATGTTCCAATGTAACAGGCTAATATATTAATATCTATCTATCTATCTATCTATCTATCTATCTATCTATCTATATATATATATATATATATATATATTCATGAACACACCAATACAAAAAATTTTGAAAAAAACAATTTTTTGCTGTTGTATATGAATACTTCTCACAAGATAAAATCCTTATATTTATCTTGATAAAGTCCCTCAAAGGACGAAACGCGTCGACAAAGATAAGTTTTCTTTTTGTCTTTATTAATATTCTTTCACGGATATTACCTTATCTGAAAATGTTCGCACACACACATATATTTTCTGTCACAATGTTATACCTATTTACATCAGAAACAACTCGTACTTATCGCCATAAGCCACAGGGTGTCCCAACACAGGTTGATGTTTTAGGGTTACGTTCAAGTACGCAAATGTTCTGTTGATTTTGCATCATGACGACAACAGTCTGCTATTATGTGTGAAAATATTATTGACTATCCTCTTGTATTATTACAGTAGCATTACCTAATTTATTAAATCAGGGAATACAATAAATTTATCTAAAATAAAAAAAACATGGCGGATAGTAAGTACTGCGAATTGACAGTACACTTGAAATTAACGGTAGAACTATTGAGTAAACTAAAGAAGACATGTTTAAAGGAGACGTTGATAAAGATTTGAAACAGAAAGGCGGATAGACATGTGGAAATTGAGATAGAAAGATAAGAATAACCCAAGTCGATAGATAGATATGAAGATTTCATTGATTGATTGATTAGTTTTCTACGGTTTATCAACCCCTTTCACGTAGATATGTTTAAAAAAAGACATTTAAAATTTGAAACAGAAAGGCGGATAGACATGGGAAATTGAGATAGAAAGATAAGAATATGATTAAATGAAGACGTTGATTGAAACGGTTTATCAATTTGAAACAGAAAATAGGAGACACGGATATGTTTAAAAGACGTTGATAATGTGGAAGGCGGATAGACATGGAAATTGAGATAGAAAGATAAGAATAACCCAAGTCGATAGATAGATATGAAGATTTCATTGATTGATTGATTCGTTTTCTACGGCTTATCAACCCCTTTAAAGCCAGAAAATAAGAGAGACAAGTAGATATTTAAAGGAGACGTTGATAAAGATTTGAAACAGAAAGGCGGAAATGGAAATTTTTAACCCAAGTCGATAGATAGATTATTGATTGATTGATTCGTTTTTACGGCTTATCAACCCTTTTACAGGTTATTTAAAGCCAGAAATTTTTGGAAATATTAATGGTCTAGTTTAGTCTTAGTAATTATCTAATATCTGGGGAGAATAAGATGTAGATTCCTATCTTTCCGAAGAGTATTTGCGCTTAAGTGAATATAACAAACACAACTGGATTTGAAACTCGGATGCCCGATTAACAATTCCGATCTGTTATCTATTACACCATCCGCACATCCAGACTTACAGAACCTGTTATTCCCAAACGGCAACCCTTCCCGCTATTGACCAGGATCAACGTTGCTTAAATTTCAACGTGACGTAGCCGGAAGCCAAAATAAATCAACTTTTGTTGATTTTCCAAATATTATAGCTCCAGTTATCTATTTAGCGCTTTTTGGTAGAGGTTCTGCTTACCTGAAACATATGTGAAATTCTCATCATTCTCCCGCATTTTTAGTTGTATTATTATCGTAAGACACTCACACACACATACAAACATATATATATATATATATATATATATATATAATTATTTATTTAAAAATATGATTCCATCGCTACATAAGACTTCTCATGTTTCAAAACAAGAGCCGAAAACTTCAATATAATTATTTGAATTAAATTGAATTAAAGTACCATGCTCTGTTCCATCTTCAAGCGGAATTTTTTTTTTTTTTGAATAACTAATTCCAGAAATTTACGCGTTTTATAAGCATATTCATTATTAAAATTACTATGGTAACGGCTAGAGCAATTATTTAAAAAAGGGGGCGTAAGGGTTAATAATTTGTATCAATATCCCAGATACATTCAAAGAAATAATTATATTTAGGCTCTACTTTTGTATCGAGCACTGTTTTTTAAAAATAATAACAAAAATACTAAAGAACTTTGGATTATTTGCCTAACGAGTTCTTTCCTATTTTCTATACATTTTTGCACACACACACACACACGCACACACACACACACACACACACACATATATATATATATATATATATATATATATACACAAATGAGAAAATGAACAAATGGAATAAAAATCCACAGTTAGTAGCATTTGTTTTTTTTTAAAAAATGAAAAAGTGCCCAATACAAAGTAGAGAGCAATATATTATTATTATATTTTTATTTTAAGGGGTTATGATAAAAACGTTTTTAAATTGCTACACAAAAGCTTTCATGTTTCTGTTGTGGTAGGATCCACCTAATTTGCATAGTGGAGTACCGACCATATAAATATGGTTGGTACCAGGAAGACGAGGGGAGGAATCAAGAGATTCAATCCAGAGACTCTGCCCGACTGCGACTCAGTCAACACATTCTCCAGGAACGGTCTTCCCAAGAATATACAAAAGACTACATGTAAATATTGTGTACACTTTCTTGTTTCAATACATTTTGTTCTTAGTACATTTTGTGTTGTATTATTATTCCATGCATTAGTCAAGTTTCAACAGTTTCGATACTATGATTGTACTTCTTCAGGCGATGGTAAGTAACTGGTGATAAAATGATTTTTAAGGAAATTTAAAAACACAATTAAGGAGAAGCTGGGGTACATAAGGTCAGAATTAAAATTAGACATGTAGGTATGTCGGGATTGACCAAATAATGTCAGCTAAATAAAAGATATATGCTCAGAGGGTGGTGGTAGGTGAGTTATTTTTTCATGTTATGATAATACATATGAATATATACACATATATATGAACACATTTAAGCTAATGCCTGCTCTTTTGTTTCCACTTGTCGATCAATTCAGCTTCCATATTATATTGCATAACTTGTCAACGCACGTCTCTGCTTGTTTTGACTTGTCGTTATTTGCTATTTACTTAAGCTTAGCTCTGTTTGCCACAAACCCTCAATTATAGAACATCCAATACGGATCGAACTCACTCGTACATGTGAAACAGACTGGCTCGCTGCTCTATGTCAAGGTGTCCACTTGTCTATACTTGTTATTGTTTTAAACAAGAAACAACTATACATCGTTACAATTGTACAACGATTACTGCAACCTAGTTTCCACGTTTTATTGGCTTTATTAAAGTTCAAGGTTTTCCCAGTTAAATTTTCTGACGTATCATAATATTTGGTTGTCACACATGAAATGACGATTTTTTTTCTTTGGTTTTTGATCCGGTTGTCTAACGAAGTTAGTTATATATATATATATATATATATATATATATATATATATATATTAAGAAATGTACAAAGTCCGACAATTTATTTATTACAGACTTTTTTATAGATACAAGTATTTAAGTAAATGCTCTGTTTATAATAAACAGTATTAAATAACATTTACCGACCTGAATGTCCGAGAAATTTTCATAGAAAATATTCGTTCTTTGACAGGATTCGAACCTGCATCCTATACGGAACCGTCATTTACGCTGACGTGCCTTACCGACCAGCCACAAAGGAGCGTTCGGATTGAAGTTTACTGCTTGTAAACTTCAATCTTCCATGAATCTCGCACATTCATAACTGCTCTGGCGTATCAAATGTAAACAAATGACGTCATATATTAAGAAATGGACAAAGTCCGACAATTTATTTATTACAGACATTTTTATGTTTAACGTTCTTTTTTATAGATACAAGTATTTAAGTAAATGCTCTGTTTATAATAAACTATGAAAACTGTCACACATGAAAATAATATATTTATGTCACACATGAAAATATTCGTCCTTTGTATAGGATGCAGGTTCGAATCCTGTCAAAGGACGAATATTTTCTATGAAAATTTTTCGGACATTCAGGCCGGTAAATGTTATTTAATACTGTTTATTATAAACAGAGCATTTACTTAAATACTTGTATGTATAAAAAATAACGTTAAACATAATAATGTCTGTAATAAATATATATATATATATATAAACTTTACTTATTCCTTACTCTTTTTATTTACAGATTTTCTTTCCATATATTGTTACGCTTTCAATATATTGTTGCCCAATCAAAAAGATTACAATGAAACAATGTTGAGTAATCTTATTAATCGCTCTGCGGCTTTTGCCGTCTACGTTTTTAAATAGCAGCACTTGATCATGTTTATTCTTAGACGTTTTGATGATGTTTGCATTATATAACCCATTGCTCTTGTAATATTATAGTTTAATCTAAATATTTGGTTGTCACACATGAAATGACGCATTTTTTGGTTGGTTTTTCATCCGGTCGCCTCACGAAATAACTTCCTTATTATATAAGAAAATCTTGACTTATATCTGACTCTTTATTTCCAGATGATATTTCTTTCAATATATTGTTACTTATGAGACCAATGAAAATGATTACAATGAAACAATGTTGAGTAATCGTACTTTATGATTACAAACTGGGTCATTATACTTCTGAAGCATTTCAGAATATCAAGGAGGTCTTTAGAAATGGTATTGTTGATATCAGAACTGTACAGAGATAGTTTCAGAAGTTTTGTTCGAAAGATAAAAATAAACCAAAGAGAAGACCATGATCAGTTATCCGACATGATCAATGGAATTCTTTGATTGATCAAAATCCGAGAATTACGATCCGACATGATCAATGGAATTCTTTGATTGATCAAAATCCGAGAATTACGATCCGACATGATCAATGGAAATCTTTGATTGATCAAAATCCGAGAATTACGATCCGACATGATCAATGGAATTCTTTGATTGATCAAAATCCGAGAATTACGATCCGACATGATCAATGGAAATCTTTGATTGATCAAAATGGAAAATTACGATCCGATATTCATTGATTCTTTGATTGAAAACTGAGAATTACGATCCGACATGATCAATGGAATTCTTTGATTGATCCAAAATTACGATCCGACATGATCAATTGGATGCTTTGGTTTATCAAAATCCAAGAGAATTCCGATCCGATATGAAATTGAATGCTTTGATTGATCAAAAGAATTACGATCCGACATGATCAATTGAATCTTTGATTGATTAAAATTTGAGAATTACAATCCGACATGATCAATTGAATGCTTTGGTTGATCAAAATACGAAATTACGATCCGACATGATCAATTGAATGCTTTGGTTGATCAAAATCCGAATTACAATCCGACATGATCAATTGAATGCTTTGATTGATCAAAAATGAATTACAATTGACATGATCAATTGAATGCTTTGGTTGATCAAAAACGAGAATTACAATCCGACATGATCAATTGAATCCTTTGGCTGATCAAAATACGAGAATTACGATCCGACATGATCAATTGAATGCTTTGGTTTATCAAAATCCAATTACGATATGATCAATTGAATGCTTTGATTGATCAAAAAAATACAATCCGACATGATCAATTGAATGCTTTTGGTTGATCAAAATCAAAATTACAATCCGACATGATCAATTGAATGCTTTGGTTGATCAAAATACGAGAATTACAATCCGACATGATCAATTGAATGCTTTGGTTGATCAAAATACGAGAATTACGATCCGACATGATCAATTGAATGCTTTGGTTGATCAAAATCCGAGAATTACAATCCGACATGATCAATTGAATGCTTTGATTGATCAAAATGAAAATTACAATCCGACATGATCAATTGAATGCTTTGGTTGATCAAAAATACGAAATTACGATCCGACATGATCAATTGAATGCTTTGGTTGATCAAAATCCGAGAATTACAATCCGACATGATCAATTGAATGCTTTGATTGATCAAAATCCGAGAATTACAATCCGACATGATCAATTGAATGCTTTGGTTGATCAAAATACGAGAATTACGATCCGACATGATCAATTGAATGCTTTGGTTGATCAAAATCCGAGAATTACAATCCGACATGATCAATTGAATGCTTTGATTGATCAAAATCCGAGAATTACAATCCGACATGATCAATTGAATGCTTTGGTTGATCAAAATACGAGAATTACGATCCGACATGATCAATTGAATGCTTTGGTTGATCAAAATCGACAATGATGATCAATTGAATGCTTTGATTGATCAAAATCCGAAATTACAATCCGACATGATCAATTGAATGCTTTGGTTGATCAAAATCCGAGAATTACGATCCGACATGATCAATTGAATGATTTGGTTTATCAAAATCCAAGAATTACGATCCGATATGATCAATTGAATGATTTGATTGATCAAAATCCGAGAATTACAATCCGACATGATCAATTGAATGCTTTGGTTGATCAAAATCCGAGAATTACAATCCGACATGATCAATTGAATGCTTTGGTTGATCAAAATACGAGAATTACAATCCGACATGATCAATTGAATGCTTTGGTTTATCAAATTTGAAAATTACAGTCCGAAAATTTGCCAGAACTCAAAAATATCCCACAACTGATTCTCGGCATTTGAAAACAATTGGAAAAGTAAAGAAACTGGATAGGTTTGTTCCGGATGAAGTGAATGAGAGAAAAAAAAAAAACCCCGTCTCTTTAAGGTGTGTTCTCTGTTGCTTTCCCGACTGAAGAACCATTTTTGCATCGAATCATTACACGCGATGAGAAATGGATACTCTTTGACAACGCTAAGTGAGTAGGCCAGTTGTTAGATGCAAGTAAATCACAAAAAAATGATACACAAAACTTCCACATCACCCTAAAAAGTTAATGTTTACTGTATGGTGATATTTCAAAAGGTTTATTCCTTATTCATTCTTTCCTCAGGGGAAAATAATGACAGAAACCTCGTACTATGGAGAAATTGAGTGTATTCACAAAAAATTAAAAAAAGTATTCTAAACTTTTGAATAGGGTTGGCCCAATTTTGTGTGCACGTTCGCCCGCTTCTCAGTCAACTGTCAAAAAGCTGCATATTCTGAATTATTAAAGTTTACCTCATCGTCCATATCCACCTGATATCTCTCCTACTGATTGTCACTTATTTAAACATTTTGAGCTTTCCATACACAATAACACATTCTCCAACAAGGAAGAGGTGATCGAAGCATTTCAACTGTTTATCACATCGAAAGATGAGAATTTTTTAAAAGATGGGATCAAGAATTAAAAAAAAAACGTTACAGAACAGACATTAATCAACATGGTGCCTATTTCAACTAAATAATTTAGTTATTTAACATTTCAGAAGCGTTTTATTAATGTCATGCGACATTTCATGCATGACAACATAATATTAAATGAATAAATAAATTCATTGTGACTTCTAGAAATACAAAATAATTATGGACACTCCCCTACTGAATCGTTAAATAATTGAGCTTAACAACTTTTACAAAATATTGCAATAACAATCATAATTATGAATGCATGTCATTATTCAAAGAAGTAAGAGGGTACAAATGAACACTTTTAAAATTGACCAGTTTTTCCATTACATTGAAGCAGACTTTAAACACACTCACTAACTCTCTTTCTTTCTCTCTCTCTCTCTCTCTCTTCATTTATTTATTTTTCTCGGTGAAACCAAATAGCGACTCTGATCTGTCTTTAGTTTCCTTCCACGCGATGAAAACGGAATAGGCCATCATTTATGAGGCATTGGCAGGGTATAACGTACAAGGCTGAAAAGTCCATCGGCTGACGATTGATGCTAGAGCTGCGAAATTACTTTCAACTCTTCTTATTAATAACTGCATTGTTTCTTTGCAGGTAAACTGATATCTGTTCTGTTCATCGTGTTAGTCAAAAAAAGTCATCAACAACAGATATGACGTCATTATCACTTAATACTGGTTCGCCGTCATATGTTTTTTTTTCTTGTTGGGGAACAGATGATAAATCAAGACGATACAGAGGGGGAACCATTGTGGCGCTTTTGAACATAGTCAATAAACACAATGCCTTACGCACACACCCCTATAAAAAAAACTGAGGTCATCAACTTCTCTGCAGATGAAATGAGTTTGGCATTCTTTAGAGCGATTGCGAAGGGGTGTTTCCACTGCATAGATTATCTTTTTTGTCAATGGCTCAAATAGATGAAGCCAGCAGTTATTCTAGGTTAGGAGACTTCAAAGAAACCAGCTGGATCTGCCTCAAACAACGTCGAATTCCCATGGGATGTAATCAGTCTCGGGCGTTTCTGATCAGTTGTCAGAAATTGTAGAACGCTCGGAGCAGAAACTGTCGTGTTGTCGAATTCAATGGGCGGAATATTGTCAACTGCATTGTGGGATATCCTAATAACATTGGCTAATTTATTTATAGTCAGTCGCCTGTCATCCATCACAATGTGGCGAACAGAATCAATGATTTTTGGTTGTATCAATAGCAGGATGGCAACACCTTGGGTAATGTTTGAGACTTACCATCCCCTCCTAAATTCACCTGTTCAATTTTGAACTGGACATACAACATTATGCTGCAGGTGTCATCAACGTAACCCTAACGTGGCAACTGTGTAAGTATGAATTAATTTGGAGGTGAAACTCTTTTCTGCAGTTACTTCATAAAACCACGATGCCAAACTGTGTTCATTTTTCAAGAGAAGTCGCAACGAGTTGCCTTTGAAGTCTTCTTTGAACAGTCAGTTTGCCTGGAAAGAAAGACTGTAGTTATTAATAAGAATAGTTACATGCAAGATTTCACATCTCTGGCATCCCTATTTGATATTTTAATCTATGAACTTTTCAACGATTGCTAGTCCCTGGAAACTAACAATCCAGTCATTAATAATAGATGAAATTAATGCATTTTTTAAGCGTTTCACCCCAAGCAAGGCGCGAAGCCACTAGGACGCAAGGGATTATAGAAGATTTAGAGCAAGATCAGATAGGAGTGATAGAGGAAAGGACGAGGAGAAGGATAGTGGATAGATCAAAGCAACTGGAGATGTCGATTGACATTACATTTGAATAGTTGGAGATTATAGCTCTCAGGGAAACAGGAATAAAGAAGAGAGTTCCACAGGCGAGCGGTGCGAGATATGAAGCTATTGGAGTAGAAAAGACAGCTACATTTAACAGTTTCGACAGTGAAAGGGTGAGAGCGGGATGCCAGCCTCGTCGAACGCTTGAATTGGTGAAGTCTGGGAATCCACGAAAGCAGCTCATCGGAGCAATTACCATGAAAGTATTTGTAAAAAAAGACAGAGAGAGGCGATGGCGCGTCTGTGAGAGAGCGACTGTAGACGAGATGCCAGAACAGGGCCAATTATATTGCATATCCGCCTCTGGAGCTTATCAAGAACCCCGAGGCAAACAAAAGGGGCTCCAGACCATATATGGCAGCAATACTCCATGCAAGGGCGAAATTTCTCGGTTCTAGCATCGCCCCTTCATAGTTTACCTATGAACTTTTAAGCCCAACCTCCTACGTGCTAACTAACGAACTAAGTGGCAAGCAGAATTATTACATGATGTACAGAAGCAATATATTCTTACTACAGTAGAATCCCTGACAACCTAACTAAGAAGGCCTTCCGCGTATGAAGAATTGGTTACAAAGTCCGGATATGAGGGGTTATATTTAGATTAAAATAAAAGAACTGAAATCAGGTTTAACATTTATTTTCAATGTTTTATATTAAACAAAATAAGCGGTTAGTGAAATATGACGGAATTGATTTTAAGGAAAAAGAAATAAATTATGTAATGTTAATGAATATTCATTAAATTAAGTACGCCACATATGCAAAACAAATAATGTAATGAGGATTTTTTAATCGCTGTTGCATGATGATTCTTTCTCTTCTAATGACAATTCTCCCCAAGCAAGGCAGGAGTGCCACTGGCACGCAAGGGGTTACAGAGGGTAGAGAATAATAGTTAAAGTGGCGTGTATGTGGAGAGGATACAGAGAAGGATGGGGAACATGATCAAGGTATCAGAAGATATCTATTGACATTGCATTTGAATATTTGAAGATTATAGTTACCAGGGAAGCAAGAAAGAGGAATGGAGTTCCACAGACGGGAAGTGCGAGAGAAGAAGCTATTGGAGTAGAAGAGACGGTTACATTTAACCATTTCACCTGTGAAAGGGTGGGACTGAGATACCAGCCTAGTAGCTCGCTTAAATTCAAGCAGTCTGGGAACTGGCGAATGTAGCTCGCCAGAACAGTTGCCGTTAAATTACTTGTAGAAAAGACAGAGGGAAGCCACGGCACATCTGTGGGAAATCGACTGTTTGACGAGATGCCAGATCGGGACCTATCGCATTGCATATTCGTCTCTGGATTTTCTCGAGGATCTCGAGACGTACAGTGGGGCACCAGATCATACATGAGAGCAATATTCCATGTAAGGACGCCTGGTTGAACCGCCATCAAAAACAAAACACTATGAAAGGATAAAAATACATTTTTATATAAAAAAACTCCAACAGTACGTATTTATAGTAAAATTACCAACAATGCCAATATATGTAGTTGAATCCATAAAATTATGTTCAAAATATTTAGATTTCGGGATTAAAGAACCCATAGAGGTGTTGATATGCCTCTAAACAAAATCAGCCAACCAAACAACCAACCTTAGCTTGGCTACTTAACACCGAACTCACGATTCTCTCAAAACAAAATGTACTTTACCTGTCCTATTGAGTCATAATGGCTGAAAATTAAATCCTAATCCCACCCTCTGATGTCCCTAGTTTCAAAAAAGACGATTCGAATACATTAAAGAAAGCTTGATTGTCGTTCGATTCGAACGAATTAACATAAGGACGCCTTGTTCTTTTTTGTTCGACCATGACGAATTGAAATTCGATGATATTCTCTACCTTGTTCCACGGAGACGGTTTTGAAATATAGGAACCCTGATCTGTGTTCGACATTCGGTTTTTCTCTGCAATCTATGTCTGAATAAAGCGATGCTACCCAACTATAGAAGAATGAGTCACGTTCAAAATAGATATTACATGCGCACACCGACTACACATACACATATATATATATATATATATATATATATATATATATATATATATATATATATATATATATGGTCAAACCTAGAGAGCCAGACAAACCTACCAAGGTTTCACCTAAGTGAATCGTCAGGGAAAGCTGGCTTTTAAGCACTTTTAAGTTAGTTGATTACTCGTATCGGTTTTTTTTCTTTGGGCTTTGGAGCTGTATACTGTACGATTATTTTCGACAGACGTTCATGTTCATAGCTCTTTCTTTATTTTAAAACCTTTTTTCCTTCGAGATTGATTTGACCATTAGCAAATCAAGAAACCGAAGGTTTTCTGAGACGAATGTAGTTACCTATATATATATATATATATATATATATATATATATATCAGAAAAATTGTACCTTAGAAATGATTAAAGATATCTTACTGGAATTCTCCGAGGTTTTTATAATACTATTGGTCTGTACTTTGAGCAATAAGAATGTACAATTACTCTCCAAGCTTAACAGAAGTATCGGGCTGAAATCAATTATAAACGAAAATGACTTGTTCATCATTAATTAATCATAACTAAGGAAGGATTGAAATAAAGTTCAAATATATATATTATTCCAAGATCATTTTCCAACTTATACAAGATGATCTTCGCCCGCCCTAATCTTCTAACTTTCTGTCCTCGAGTAACAAGTCGCCTCACAGATTTCACGTACGATTTCATTTTCAAGTGTGTTTTTTTCACTCCTCTTTCACGTGTCAAATGTCTCATGGACTTAGTTGGATCTTTTCTAATTGATCTCTTTAGCTCTAAGTTGAAATGATGATCCCTCTTCCTGTTGTAATCCCCTGATGCAGTTTTTTTTTCTTTATTGTTCCCTCTTATAGATAGATAGATAGATAGATACGGACAGACTGAGATAGATAGATACGGACAGACTGAGATAGATAGATAGATAGATAGATAGATACGGACAGAGATAGATACGGACAGACTGAGATAGATAGATAGATACGGAGATAGATAGATAGATAGATAGATAGATAGATAGATAGATAGATAGATAGATAGATAGATACGGACAGACTGAGATAGATACACACGGACAGACTGAGATAGATAGATAGATAGATAGATAGATAGATAGATAGATAGATAGATAGACTGTATGGAGGGGGAGAGAGAGAAACAGACTCAGAATGAGCTACATATATTTAAGAGGATGATGTGACTTGAGCAAAAAATAAAGACCTGCAAAATACTGAAGAGAGTGGAAAGAAGAAGAAGAAGAAGAAGAAGAAGAAGAAGAAGAAGAAGAAGAAGATGATGATGATGATGATAGATCCAATGAAGTAATTTTGGAAGAAAATGAAGGAGAGAAAAACAAACGCTTCACATAAGAAACGCAAATAACGAAAAACAGAAAGAGAAATTACGAAACAAAATAAAACAAAACAAAAATCAAGTTACAAAAAAAAAAGAACAAGTTGAAACAAGGACGACGTTTGAGAGACTCGAAAGAAATTTAATCTGCAACAGTTTTGTTTACCAGACACCGGTCACCAGACACCTGCTGGCTGGCTGCTAAGCGTATCATTGTGCCAAGCCGATCATTCAAGCATGTCGGGTTCCACTGCATCGCTTCATCTCACAACAACCGCACTGCTTTTAATGGTTCCATGGATTGAAGGGGTGGAGTACTTTTTCTCTAATAAGAGTCAGAAGGGGTCAACCCAAAGACTTTAATAACCAATGAGCCACGTGCAGTCGGAAGAAAAAAAAAATAACGTTATGATGCATCGGAAGTCAAGCATCTCCGATTAACAATGAAATTCTAGACGAGGAGCCATTTTTATTTCAAATTGATAACCCCACACGATTCTCTCATATTAGGTATTACCAACGAAAATCTTGTCGAAAGATATTAATTAAAAATTATTTTTCTTGGGTTAGAGCCGAAACTTGAGTTATGCAACGAAAAAAAAAAGATATTTCCTTGAATCGCCATTGTAGGCCGCTATATGATTGACAGAAATTCGATATTATAACCAAATAAGAATTAAAGTCTATTACACATAAAAGCAAGAAATTCATACACAGATGTCCTCAAGGACACATGGCACAGTGGATACAGGCGTTAGTTAGATCCAGTGAGAGGATCCAAAGAGTGTGAGTTCAATAACCTGTTAAGGCAGTGGAGAACTTGGAGAGGGGAATTAAAAGGAGATAACTGATAAGTGACATCCATTAAACACGGCATATGGAACTAGAACAGTCTACTCCAGTGAGCGAAATAAAGGGTTCAGTTCAACATTCCAACCACCTGAAGAAGGCCGGAGCGTACAACGGCCGAAACGTTGTAATAAATATGGCGAAAAAGATGAGGACAATAGTCCAAATAATGTACATAATACCTCATGTGTACATAATACCTCATCTCAGAAATATAGACAGATACAAAAGCCAGCTTCATCTACCGCAAGGATAGTTGGTTCTCTGTGTCGCGCCAGAAGGTTTTTCTTGCCTGAATCCATTCATCAACTCTACAAATCTACCATTTGTCCTTGCATTGAATAATGTTGCCATATATGGTCTGGTACACCCAGTTTTCTTCTCGAGGTCCTCGACAAAATCCAGAGGCGGATATACAATGTAATAGGTCCTGATCTGGCATCTCGTCTACAGTCACTTTCTCACAGACGTGCTGTGGTTGCCCTCTGTCTTTTCTACAAATATGTTCATGATAACTGCTTTGACGAGCTACTTTCACTGGTGCTCCGACTGCATAAATTTAAGCGTGCTACTAGGTTGGCATCTCGGTCCCACCCTTCCACTGTCGGTACAGTTAAATGTAACCGCTTCTTCTACTCCAACAGCTTCTTCTCTTGTACTTCCCAACAGTGGAACTCCCTTCCTCTTACTTGCTTCCCTGATAACTATAATCTTCAAAAGTAATGTCAATCAACATCCTATACGTTGATCCTGATACCCGCCCCTCTCTGTATCCTTTGCTCAAACACCCCTCTTTACTCTTGCTCTCACTCTCTGTAACCCCTTGCGTGCAAATGTCACTTCCGCTCTGCTTGGGGTGAAATGCTTAAAAAAAATAATTTAAAGCCATCATAACTTCAAGACAATTGTATGGGAAATATTTATTTTAATCTTTTCTCTATTTAGCTACACTAAAAAATTGTCAACTTTTGTTTAAGAAACGTTAAAGGATGCACTTTTAATAACAGAGATGTCACGCCTCAGTCAGCCTTGACAGACAGCAACTTGTGTTGCAGGTGTAGAGTGAAATATTTCCATTTTTTAAATACGGTGGCCCGTAACACAAAACCAATAGTTTACGTTTTCTAAACTAATTCTGTTTCTGAACTTTTAATTTTAATTTTTATATTTAAATGGAACAATTATTACTTTTTAAAAATTAACCCTGGGACACTTTCTGTCCGATGAAATGTTGCTTATACAGAATGTAAGAAAAACTCAAATACATTTTACTATTTGTTGGTGCTTCAAACAAATAAATAGTAAATGTATTCGAATTTTTGGTGAAAATGTTTATGATATTTAAAGAAATAAAATTTTGATTCCTAAAAATTTAGAAAAGAGGTTATTTCATTTTCCAAATAAAAATAAATTATAGCTACTAAACAATTAAAGTATCCTAGCAATTAAAACAAAAATTTTACATGAAAGAAACGGGCAAAATATTTCAGATGAAAAGCAGAAATGTTGACGAGTCTATGCACCCGTAGTTAAAAATAATATCCCATCAACATCAGTGTAATATTATTAAAAATACTTTAAGAATAGTTGCAGATAATATTTTTCTAATATCTTTGTATATTTATTTATTAAAGGGCATCAAGTTTTTTTTTTTCTTTTTTTTTAATTCTATGGCGGTAGACCTTTGGAAAGAATAAGTAACATTTTTAAAAATGTCAAATTTAATCAATATTATAGTATTGTGAAATCTGTCTTGATTATAATACTGATATCCCCAACTGTGTAATATTTATAGTTACAGAAAATATTTTCCCAATATTTTCTATATTTATTTATTAAAGGATATCATATTATTAAAAACAAAATCCTGTCGGGGTTGACCTTCTGAAATAATAAATAAAGACTGTTTAAAATACTGAATTATTGAAACGATAATAGAAACATTTTCAAAATATCGCTAAAAAATAAGAAAGATTTTTTTTTTACTTTATTACAGACGACAGCCCGAGAATATAAACTAAAAAAAATGTTCAAAACATGTAATATTTTATTTCATTTTTATTTCAAATAATTTAAAACTGAAAGGGGTTTACGGCCATATCTGATCAACAAAGTTAAGCAACGTTGCGCCTGGGCAGTACCTAGATGAGTGACCGCTTCAAAATACCAGCTGATGTAACTTTGGATGTGCGGGTTGTGTAACGGATAACGAGTCGGAATTTGAAATCAGAGAGTCTCGTCGGGTTCATTATATTTACTTATGTGTAAATACCTTTGGGAAAGGCATGAATCCACATTTTCTCCCCAAGATTAATCAAATATCCAATTGCAAAAAAGAATAAGAAAAAAAAAGACAAAAGTAATTATTAAAACCAAAAGTATATTTCGACTTTAAATAACATATAAAATGTTGATATGGCGTAAAAAAGCAATAAAAAAAAAATCAATGCTATGGCCTACAATGAGGATTCAAGTCAAAGGTATCTGCATTGACTTTTTTTGTTGCTTTTTTTTTGTGAGGGCGTCGATTTTAAGATTTTTTCAGTGTTTATTTGTTAAGGAGATATCTTTTAAAAGGTGTAAGCATCAATGAGTTCCGCCTCGATACAAAATTTAAAATCTTAAAATTTTAAAAATTTCCTGTCATATTTTAAATAGTGACTACAGTGAAAAAAAAACTCTCAATTCCAAAAGTCATATTAAAATCCCAGAATTCGATAAATTTGGGCGGATTTTTAAAAATCGAAGATTTTATGCACCCTCCTTCAAGTAATAATATCTTTATAGTGACAGTGTTTACACAAAGTCAAATATTTCCGATTCTATTTAAAATCGAGAAATAGTATTTATATCGGATTGTTTTTTTTTCTTTCAACTTTGGATTAGTAAGGGGAAAATAGTAACAGGGTAATTTTTACGCAAACATTCTCTCTCGAACAACACTCACCCACACATATACATACATACACACACACACACACACATACATACATACATACATACACATATATATATATATATATATATATATATATATATATATATATATATATATATATATACTATTTACATTATTCGGACTATTGTCCTCATCTTTGTTACCATATTTATCATAACGTTTCGGCCGCTGTACGCTCCGGCCTTTTGGTGGTTAAAATGTCGAACTGAACTGTTTATTTCGTATCTGGGGTAGACTGTTCTAGTTCACACACACACACACACACACACATACATATATATATATATATATATATATATATATATATATATATATATATATATATATATATATATAACCATATATATATTTAAGAATGCAGTAGAAAAGAAAACATATTTTAGCCTATGCATCAGTATATATATGTGTGTGTATCCTCTTTCTCTCTTTCTGCATATATATATATATATATATATATATTTATATATGCAGATTTAATAGACCGGTTTAACAACATTTGAAGGATAAAAAGCCAACAAAATGTTACCAATATTGTCAATAAAATTGATATTTATTACATATAAAACTGATATTTATTATATATAAAATTTTTATTTATCAAATATTAACCTTTTGACTGAATTGAAGCACGAAGCGAAAGATTTTAATGTCGGAATTTTCGCACACAACTGTGTTCTTTTTCATCTATCCTAGGAATAAACAAAGAAGAGGGACTTCCAAGGAATGTTATTGTTTAGAGGTTTCCCTGTATAAATTGTACTTTCTTAGTAAGCCCCAAATCCATGTTTAATCCCTCAATGTTTGAATTTATTTTGAAAATAAATTTAAACATTGATCTTCGCCTTTATTCTCAGCTGTTGATATATATATATATATATATATATATATATATATATATATATAATGATTTACTAATAATAGTTTAGATTTGGCATAAGGCCAAAATCAGAGAGCGCCAAGTGATAATAGGACCCACTACTCTGTAGTAATTTATCTAGCGAGACATGCTTGCTAACTATTGTGTCATCTTGAAGTCCGCATTCATTATTCTATCTTAACTTGGCCAAAATTTTCGTTTTATGAACATTGTATTAATTTAATTCTTTTACTCTAGTCGTTCTTTTGGAGATGAAGACCGTTACAAACGTGAAACTGACAGTCTTCGTAAAGTATCGATTCCTATGTCCACACGCTTTGTAAATCTAGCTGCAATATTGAAACTATTTCCATCAAAAAATATAGCAGTTTCAATTGAGACACGTTTACTTGAAGGCCACAGAATGTTCTTTCGTTAAAGTATTATTCTTATTATTAGTTTATTTCCTTTGGAAATGAATATACACCAGAGTGTATTTTCATTTCTATTCGGGTCCCGACCAGAAGCCTAAGCTCGGAAACGGTATCATAATATTTTCCACTGAGCAAATTTGAAAAAAAAATCACACATATTTTGCATAGATAAAGCCCTTCGTAAGGTGTGTGATGTACTTTTCAGCTCAATTTTATTTGTATTTCTTTAAGACATGGGCTACCAGGAATCCCCTCAATGTGTCTATTGGAATCTTTTCCAATCATTCCGAGGGCTCCAACTAAAACTGGAATTGTTAATGGTCACATGCGCCACATTTTTGAAATTTTCATTTCAAGGTCCTTGTATTTTGATAGCTTTTTGAAGATCTTCAATGATACATTGCAGTCTGCACGGACTGCCATATCAATACGAAGGTACATTTTGTCTTTGCAGTCTCTAATCACGACGTCAGGTGGGGTACCTTTGATTGTTCTGTCTGTGCGTATTGTTCTATCCCCATTGACTGGGTCTGGGTGGTGTTCATACCAATTTCTTGCAGTTTCCTTTCCATAAGTGTTTTCCAGTGCAGATATTGACCCACTCCGTCGGGCCGTGTTTTATATTCAGTGGGTGCCAATACCGCGCAACCTGATTATTATTATTATTAAACGCGTTCAGTTGGTTGGGTGTACATGTTTAAGTAGACATCCCAGGAATGCTTAACTCAACCGCATTTACCCACTAAATATAATCTTTATAGCAATAAAAAATAATGCTGGATTAAAAAAAAAAAAAGAAGAAAAAAAAGATTAATTTTATACACACACATCAACACATATACTGAGTAGTCCGAAAGTCTTGTCACCCCGACGAAAAAAAATAATTAGAACAATAGAACAAGTAACCAGTAATACAAAGCACATGTACTGAATTCAGTTTATTCACTTTCATTGACTCTGGCACTCATCCAGAAAGTCTGTAGGAACACCATCATTTCCTGGCACAAAATGATACGGCGCCATGTCCTTTGTGATATTTTACAAAGCTGTTCTTTGTTGATTGTTGCAAAAGCGTTCTTAATGGCATCTATCAATTGATATGTGTGTGTGTGTTTGTGTGTGTTATATTATACATAGTAGCACGCTTAAATTCAGGCAGTTGGGGTACCAGTGAAAGTAGCTCATCAGAGCAGATTCCATGAAAATATTTGTAGAAAAGACAGACGGAAGCCACTTTACGTTTGTCATAAAGTGACTTACAAACAAGATGAATGGTTAACATTAAGAGAATGCTAATATTTATTAACGTGTCAAAATAAGTATTAAATAAAATTGAATAAATGGTTATAGATATTCAATAAATATTGAGACTAAAGACGAAGTCAAAAACTGGGTACATTTTTTAGCAAACTGCATATTTGCTAAGTTAATCGACCCGCTTAATTCATTTTCATTGAATTTTTCTAAATATATCTGGGTTATATATATTTGTTTTATTTTTATATGAATATATACTTAAAGAATTTAAAGCAATTATTTTTTTCATAATTGAAAGCGTTGTTGTTAAAAATTTACTCTTAATCTTAAACAAAAACTGCTTTGAAATGAAAAAAAAAATTATTTTATAGAGTAGTTTTATTTACCTTTCATAATTAAATTTCCTGCAAGCAAAGCTTGAAAATGAGCAATTCAGTTCATTGTTTTTCTAAATTTTCTGTTTGAGATATGAATTTCACTTTTTATATTTGATATCAACACTGTGTCATCTGATAGCAAACACCAGAAGGAAATTATAGAACTCCCTACAGAAGATACTGACATTAAATAAGCTTAGCAGTGTCATGCCAACAAAATTTAACAATATGCATATAGAAATCTGAGGATTCCAAGTTTCATTTTCAACATAGTTTTCTTCTTTCTCACTCATGGTATTCCACCTTTAAAAAAATTATTTTGTTGTTTCTTAACTCTTATTCGATTTGTCGTCTTCACCTCACCATCGTTGAAAAAAAACTCTGTTCAACACCTTATTTTTCATTTTTATATAAATATGTACTTAAAGAATTTAAAGCAATTATTTCTTTAAAAAAAAAAAATTGTTGTTAAAAATTTACCCTTAATCTGAAACAGAAACTGCTTTAAAATGAAAAAAAAAATATTTTGTAGGATAGTTTTATTTACTTTTCATAATTAAATTTCCTGTAATCAAAATTTCAAAATGAGCAATTCCTTTAAGGTCATTATTTTTCTAAATTTTCTGTTTGGGATATTATGATAGTGTCACTTTTTAAAGAATTCCACGAATTCCTTAAACAATTTAATCAAATAATGCGGGACGCACAAGCATTTAAACGATAGGGACATATTTATGCCCCCTTTTAAAACCGATGTCCTTCATGAACTAATTAAAAAAAATGTTGACATTAGCTTCAAATTAAATTTATGGAGCTTAATTCTTTATTAAAAGTATTTTTGAACAAAAATTAGCCTCACAGACAGCCACTAGCGCACTTGCCACTTGACATTTGCCTTTCATTTATAAGGAGAGGTGATAATTTTCTTTGATTGTATATTAATTCAATTATTTTTATTGTTTTTGTTTTCAAACTGAATTAAATTATCCAAGTTTTTCAATTTGTAGAGTATTTAAAAGATAATTAAATACAAAGTCTGACTTAGTCTTTTTAGTCGGAGAGTAAGAGTTGAAATATCGTTTCTAAGATATTTTCGTTATATTTTAACCTTCTGTTAGTTATGGAAATATTTCAGTTCTTAATTTTCTTGTTATATATTTAGTGTTCTTTCTGGTTTAGAGGAAAGTAAAAATGAAAAATAAAAACACAGGTTATATTTTGAAAAAAATGTATAAAATGGTCAACAGTAAAATTTTCTTTTTAAATTTCAAAAACATAAAAATAAGTTGCATTTTATTTTCAGTAAACAAATAAAACTGCTAGTAATTCTCAAAAATATTCTGACTAAAAATACAAATTTCTGGTACACTATTTACATTACTCGGACTATTGTCCTCATCTTTTTCACCATATTTATAACAAAGTTTTGGCTGTTGTACGCTGCGGCCTTCTTCAGTATCTGTCTATATTTCTGAGATGAGGTATTATGTACACTATTTACATTATTCGGAATATTGTCCTCTTCTTTGTCGCCATATTTATTACAACGTTTCGGCCGTTGTACGATTCGGCCTTCTTCAGTACCTGTCTATATTTCTGAGATGGGGTATTATGTACACTATTTACATTATTCGGACTATTGTCCTCAAAATGTGTCGCTATATTTATTACAAAGCTTCGGCCATTGTACGCTCCGGCCTTCTTCAGTATTTGTCTATATTTCTGATATGAGGTATTATGTACACTATTTCCATTATTCGGAATATTGTCCTCTTCTTTGTCGCCATATTTATTACAACGTTTCGGCCGTTGTACGATTCGGCCTTCTTCAGTATCTGTCTATATTTCTGAGATGGGGTATTATGTACACTACTTACATTATTCGGACTATTGTCCTCAAAATGTGTCGCTATATTTATTACAAAGCTTCGGCCATTGTACGCTCCGGCCTTCTTCAGTATTTGTCTATATTTCTGAGATGAGGTATTATGTACACTATTTCCATTATTCGGACTATTGACCTCATCTTTGTCGCCATATTTATCACAACGTTTCGGCCGTTGTACGCTCCGGCCTCCTTCAGTATCTGTCTATATTTCTGAGATGATGTATTATGTACACTATTTACATTATTCGGACTATTGTCCTCATCTTCGTTGCCATATTTATTACAACGTTTTTCCGCCCATTTATCTCTCTCCGATGTTTTCCTTCCTTCTCTTCCCCCTTTTCTCATTACTTCACGCTCTCCCACTTCATCCCCATATTTTTTCGTCCTCCTCTCCATCCCCCTCTCTTTTCTTTCCCCTTTTCTCTCCTCCTACGTTTCTATCATTTTCTCTGCGTATTTATCCCTCCATCTCTCTCACGCTTTGCCTTCCACTTTCTCTCTCTCTCTCTCTCTCTCTCTCGGTTCCCCCCTCCCTCTCTTTCTTCCTTTACATCTGACCTTCCATTTTTCTCTACAACATTTTCATCTTTTATATCTCCTTTCTTCTCTCCCTTTTCCATCTTGTCTCTTTTCTTCTCCCTCCATCTTAATTCTCTACTTTCATTCTAATTTCTTTCTTTCGTTTCGTTTCCCGTTTGACGTTGGTACGTCTTTTCGGTATTTAGGCTACGTTCGCTGTCTAAAGGGTTTCACCACTTTTCGCATTTTTTAATTTTATTTTTAATAGTTGGAATTTCTTTCTAAGGCTACGAATGCATATCCTTCGTGACGTTTAGAAATTTCGCTGTTAAATACTATTTTCATTAGTCTTATGTCTCATCGTACTTTGGATTTTTTAAAAAAGTTTTTAGTGTACAAACTGCAGATTTTGTTTCTGTACCTAACATTAAGTGATCCAATTATATTGTCAGTACTGATATAATACTGTAGGAGACTACAGTCTTTATTTTAAATGTGATTTGTTTCAGTGTATGTCCCCTTGTGGGATATAGTACACGTTGCCTTTTGATATTTATTCTTTTGTCGGTGAATTTATTTTTAGGTTATTTTGAGTCTATTTTTTAAAATTCAATTTAGCTTAATTATTTTTGTACAAACTCTCTATCGTTCTCTCTCTTCCGCTTTAATCCCACTCCTTCCTTCTATCTGTCCCTTTTATTCCCACTTTCTCCTTCACTCTCTTCCCCACACTCATATATACACACTTACTTATTGAAATGTGCCAGGTATCATTTACCATATACCTTTCTTATAACGTCTTGTTTTCACTTTTACATAAACACCTGTTGGATCTGATTCATTCTTGACGTAATTCTGTTTTTCTCTTTCCTTTTTTTTTATTTCCATCAGTGCCAGGTACCTGCGTTCGAGCCTATCTACGTATATAGCAGAATTTTGAATCCTTATTTTTTTGGAGTGGGTGGGACAGTTTCGGATGCAACACCTGTGCGACATGGCGCAGTGCCAAACTTAAGAAAGCTTAACGCAATTTCCTATCACCATATATATATATATATATATATATATATATATATATATATATATATATATATATATATGGAATTGAAAGCGCACAATATCAGCGATAGTATAGTAATATGGGTGTGAGTTTGTAACCATAGGTTTTACGTTTAGGTTACAAACTCACATGCATACAAGTAAGTATATATATATATATATATATATATATATATATATATATATATATATATTGTGTTTGTGTGTGTTTGTGTCTGTTTTGGCAATTGTCGATGCGGAAACAAGTTTGTACAAAAATAATTAAGCTAAATTGAATTTTAAAAAATAGACTCAAAATAAACCTAAAAATAAATTTACCGGCAAAAGAATAAATATCAAAAGGCAACGTGTACCATATCCCACAAGGGGACATACACCGAAACAAATCACATTTAAAATAAAGACTGTAGTCTCCTACAGTATTATATCAGTACTGACAATATAATTGGACCACTTAATGTTAGGTACAGAAACAAAATCTGCAGTTTGTACACTAAAAACTTTTTTATAAAAATCCAAAGTACGATGAGAGATAAGACTAATGAAAATAGTATTTAACAGCGAAATTTCTAAACGTTACGAAGGATATGCATTCGTAGCCTTAGAAAGAAATTCCAACTATTAAAAATAAAATTAAAAAATGCGAAAAGTGGTGAAACCCTTTAGACAGCGAACGTAGCCTAAATACCGAAAAGACGGACCAACGTCAAACGGGAAACGAAACAAAAGAAAGAAATTAGAATATTAAAATGAGCATTTCTAATAATTACCAGAAAAATGCAGTTGTAGAAATAATTTCAAACTAAAAAAAAAGTTTACAAATAGCGAATGTAAAGTAAACAAAGAAACAAAAAAGCTGAAGTAGGAAGAGAGATGAGACTAAAGAAATGAATTAGAATTTTGCATTTAATCAAATTACAGGAAAATGCAGTCGTATAAATAAGTTCAAAACTATTTTTAAAAATAGATATCAGACACCAAAGGTAAGTTAAATAAAAAAACAAAAAAGTGAAGATGGGAGATGAGACTAAAGAAAATTTACAATTAACCAATTACTAATATTTTGAGACATACACAATCATAGAAAGAATGTAAAATCAATTTAAAATGAGAAGATAGAAAAAGTTAAACGATTTTAGACAGTGAAGGTAAACTAAAAATGTATCGACAAAGTTAAGTAATAAAGATAAAAGTGAATAGTAAAAAAGTTACTGAAAAACAAAAAAAGAAAAAAAATAACATTAACGTGACCGAAATTAAACATTTCTGGAGCAGATCATTGGCAGTGTAGGCGGAAACATCAAAGAAAAAAGAAGTTGTTGACGAACCTAAAACATGTGCGACATGGATTTATTAATGGACATGACATACGGTATGTAGGTCAATAAGTCCGTAAACTAAAGAGGAAAATACTTATTTACCAGTATAATCTCCTTCCTTGTCAATGCACTTAATTTAGGGAATATTTATCACATTGATCAAATATTATACTTGAAAATTTCAAATAATCTCCTTCCTTGTCAATGCACTTAATTTAGTGAATATTTATCACATTGATCAAACATTATACATGAAAATTTAAAAGAGAAATGTCAGCTGCATATCTGGTTCCGGGGTCAGCGAACGACGTTCGTGTGTATATTCACATGCCCAAAAAGTCACAATTCTGTTTTTTTTTTTTTTTTTTTTTAATTTAATTTTATTTTTTTCACAATGACCTTCTTCTTTGTTACAATATCCTTTCAAATAGTGGGAAATTTTGGCTCTCCACGACTTCCTATCCTTTTTATCTCTTAGCAATGTTTGTCTATTTACTATCCCTCACCCACTTCGGTGATTTGACTCAAGATAGTTACCTCGGTTATTTGCTGCTTTCCTCAGCCATTTTTACCTACCTTATACCCTCTGAGTGTCAATTTTTTCAAGCCTTCTTTCCTCATTATGTGTCCAAGAAATTTCAACTGTTGCTTGTATAAGAGTGTCTAACCTGACATTATAATTTCATTTTTGTTTCCATTGTCTTTAAAACTTCTTCCTTGTTTACCTACCTCCGTCCATATTCTCAGCATCCTTCTGTTGAACAATGGCTTCAAGTCTCATCTTTATCTGTGATTAAATTGTCCATCGTTCAATATTATATAAGAGGATTGATATTTCGTCCTGGGTATGACAATAAACTACATCCGCATCCTGGGTAAGACAATAAACTACATCCGCATCCTGGGTAAGACAATAAACTACGTCCAACAGCAAGGCCTCGGATCAGGAGGTTTTTAGGAGCTTGGAACCACCTCTTAATTGCTGGTGTTCCCAGGTCCACCCTGACCCGGGGTGGTAGCACCTGTTAGGGTGCCAGGTTTGGAAAAATAGTTAACCCTCCAGAAGAAGTCAAAACACTATGAAAGTATAAAAATAGGCTTTAATACCAGCAAAACCTTTTGGAAAAATTATTACCAGCAGTACATTTTTCAAAAATAAAAAAAAAAAATATTACCAGCAATACATTTTTGAACAAAAAATATTACCAGTAATAAAAATCACGTTGGCATTAAATAACCAATTGAGGTTGATATGCCGTAAAACAAACGAAACCAAAGCAAGTATTGATATTCCGTAGCATTTCAGCAATCTCTTCTTTATTTCTGTTTTTCCTGTTTCTTAATACTTTGTTTAGATATTGGAAGGCATCTTTTGGGATTTCTACACGACTTCGGATTTACGTGTCCCATTTCCCGTCACCTGCTAAAATTCTTCATATATATTTTAACCTTTTTTTACAAGGCCCGGGGTCCACTCGAGTTAGAGGGTTACGTTAAGACGTAATTTGTGCAGAAAGGAGGGGAAGATAAAAGTTATCCATAGACATGTACAGGTTAAGATTGTAGTGGGGAAATCATCCTCTTGGGAGTCGGTTCCACAGAGGCTGTTCGAGAGGAACTTATTTCTCACCGATGGAATACGGAGGGGATATTGGTGGTGTAAGTGTCATGACGGATAGCACTGGCGAAACCTAGGAACGTAGGTCGTCCGAGCACTTTCCGTGGAAATAGAGATAGATCGTCAAGGGGCTTACCAAATTACGCGTGAGAGAGAGGTTGGAGGGTGGAAAATAATTCATCACCCACAGGGACTCGGAGACGCTTTTGGGCTGTATCAAATATGGTGAATATGGTCTGGACAGCTCCTATCCAAATATGACAATACTCCATCCGTAGTTCTTTGATGTTGACATTTTCAATTCGTAGATCTCATCTTGAGATGTCTCTCGTACTGGCAACCATACTGTCTTTTTACAATAATAGAAACATATTAAAAGAATAGCTGTTTACTATTTGAGCGACAGGACAACTGTAAATTATTGTTGACAATGTTATGATTCATCATTATGATGATATTTCATCATTCTAGAACTGAGGATCTGAAATTTTATCATTCTAAAAATAACATTTCCACCGCAAGCAGGAGTAACAGTAGTAAAAAGAACAACACAGACTGGAAAAGACGTACTTCTTCGCTCCGTGAAAATCCAAAGTTGACGGTTTCAAAGGCTTCTCTTAACCACGAAATTCTCGGAGGAATTATAAACAAATAAGCCCAAATTTGAAAGAAACAAAAAGAGACAACAACCCCGAGGATATTAAACACAAACACATACACACACACACACACTCTCTCTCTCTCTCTCTCTCTCTCTCTCTCTCTCTTCTTTCTCTCACGCACACACAAAGCCAATATTGTAAATAACGTCACGAAACTAAAAATATACATTCTTGTCATTAATTTCAACACGTAATTGTTGTATGTTATTGTTACACGTTTTATTTATTTCAGTTTCAGTAAAAAAAGAGATAGGAATTCTCTGTCAACTCTCGAGGCAATGTAATGGTTAGCAAGATTGTCTCGCTAGAACGTTTAAGACTGAGCAGTGAGTTCGATGATCACTGGGTACCCCCTACTTTCGGCCTTGTGCCACATCTAAGCTACGCTTGGAAAATCACATCAACTACTAATACATATCTCTGTTTCTGTATCTATTTATCTATGTATATATCGAGTTCACTCTCCCAATTTTTTCTGCATTTATCTATCTATCTATCTATCTCTCGCTCACTCACACTTTTTCAATTATCTCTCCCCCTTCTCTCTCTCTCTCTATATATATATATATATATACACAGACATGACAGAATTGAATAGACACCAAGATAAATTTTATTTCTGATTTTTTTAATAACCAAGATAAATTAACTTGGATTATTTGATTAAAATTGCAGATAACAATACTGGAACATGCCCCGAACCAAAGGAGCCTCAGACCCCCTCCGAATTTCAGCGAGGACGTATCGTGGGCCAACATGAAGTTGGTCTTAGTCAAAGGAAAATATCTGAAAATCTTTCAATACCCCTTTTTACTGTTAATAGAGTGATCGTACAATTCACCAGAGAGGGCAAGAAGTGCACAAAACCTCATCCAGGCCGCCATGGGCCCTCTGAAAAAAATCATGCGTCTTGTCAAAAGAAATGTTGAACAGGATCCACGTGTCAAGGCCTCTAACATAGCAACACAAGTTCATGTCAGTCCCAGAACAGCTATCAGGTATCTTCACAAGCTGGGCTACTATGGCAGAGCTGCGAGAAGGAAACCACTTCTCCGTCCAGCCAATATTAAACGCAGAAAGGATTGGGCTCATGAGATGGTGGAGAGACCTGTGAACTTTTGGACCACTGTCATTTTCTCTGATGAGTCAAGATTCGCATTATTTTCCGAGTGGAAGAGTATGGGTATGGAGACTCTGTAGTCAACAGTTTGATTTAAAAAGGCTGCAGCCAACGATGAATCATGGGGGCCTTTCAGTAATGGTATGACGTGCAATTTGGAGTGATGGTCACTCAGAGCTTGTGGAGTGTGAAGGAAACATTAATTCAACCAAATATGTTTCTATATTAAAGAAAGGGCTCCTTCCAATATTCTCAAGTCGTAGAATGAGAAAAATTGACTCCATTTTTATGGAAGATGGAGCTCCATGTCACACTGCTCAAGCAACGCAACATTGGTTGAGACAAAATGGGATCAATAAACTTCCATGGCCAAGTCAGTCCCCGGATATTAACCCTATTGAACACCTTTAGGGCATATTAGATTGAAAACTACGCAAAAAGAACAGGAAGCCATCTTCTAAGCCCGAACTTTTAGGATTATTGCGTCAAACATGGCAAGAAATCCCTCAAGATGATATTCGTGAACTCATCGCTAGCATGCTAGCATGCCTAGAAGGGTCCTTGCAATAAAAAAAGCAAAAGGGATGTCAACCAAGTATTAGTTATTAAATTTATGACAATTTATAATTACTTCATTTGTATAAATTACTTGTTTAATAAGATAAACGGTTTCTGTGAGCCTCTATTCAATTCTGTCATGTCTGTATATATATATATATATATATATATATATATATATATATATATATATATATATATATATATATAACACCATAACCTGTTTAACAGGTGTAATATTGGAGGAATCGAGACTTTTATCATACAGTCTCAGTTACGGTGGACTGGTCATGTCTTGAGAATGTCTGATGACAGGATACCCAAGATCCTAACGTACAGCCAGTTAGATCAGGGCTACAGGAATGTAGGACGCCCATGGCTAAGATACAAAGACAAGCTGAAAAGCAACTTGTCAGCAGTCAATATACCACATAACACCCCTGAGCGCTTAGCTTTGGAGCAGGTAGAATGGAGATCAACGTGTCTTAGTGGACTCAGCAATTTTCAATCTGCTTGTCTGAATCATCTTCAGGAAGCGAGAGCAAGATCTAAAAGTCAGCCAATCTAACAGTGATCTCATCTCACAATCCTTACACTTGCTCCATATCTGGCGTCCTTTGTAAATCACTAGCGGGTCTTAAATGCCACTTAAGATTATCGCACAAAATTTCATAACTGAATCGATAAGCTGTCAGATCCTCATACGTCGAAACCGACGGGAGATTCCTTTATTATTATATATATATATATATATATTAGAATAATCCTAAGGAGCCAGGCAAATCTACCTAGTTTTCACCTAAACGGATCTTCGGGTAAGATATATATATATATATATATATATATATATATATATATATAGAGAGAGATCCTGAAGATTCGAAGGTCTTTTATTCCAGTATATATATATATATATATATATATATATATATATATATATATATACTAGAATAAAAGACCTTCGAATCTTCGAAATAAACTTTTACGTTTAGGTGAAACCTAGGTAGGTTTGTCTGGCTCCTTGGGATTATTCTAATTTATCGCTCTACTTAGCGTATTGTGCACTTTACGTCGCTGTCTTTTTACTCGTTTTGGGTTTTTTTTCTTTGGACTTGGAGCTTAAACATTGACGATTGTTTCGCCTTGTTTTAATGTTCTTAATTCTTTCTTGTTTTTATTTCCAATTTTTCCTCGGCTACCGATTTGTTCTACTGCAAGTTGAGCTATCCGAGGTTTTTCCAAACTAGTATTACCATATATATATATATATATATATATATATATATATATATGGCAAAAGTGTGAATCCTTTTCTTCTCCCTCCAGCTATAGGTAAATAGAAGGACAGTCTGGGTTCTATAGCCTTGGATAGCAACTGGTCTCGTAGAAGGACAACTCTGAATTCAAAACCTGCGGAGGGTCGTTTGGGGATCTTGTGAACCAGGTCTCCGTATTCGGATCCTTCAATAAGTGTGGATGGTCCTGCACGAAGCTTTCGCCACTATAATCAAATCTCATGTATATGTCGGGCTATCGGTTTCCTAGGAACTGATCTGCTTGACCCTCATACGTCGAATTCGACGGGAGAGCCGAAAGCGAGAATATATATATATATATATATATATATATATATATATATATATATATATAGAAAGAGAGAGAGAGAGAGATAATTAATTTAGATTTTTAAGGATTATTTTATTATATTTTTTATTTATTTCGACAGACTTAACGTATACATCTGAAGTAATTAAAATATTTTTTCTGAATTTCTGGGATTAGGAGTTATCATTTACACGATTAGTAATCGACTATGGTCCTCATCTTTGTTGTTTCTATCACAACATTTCGGCCGTTTTGCCCTCTGGCCTTCCTCAGGAGTATATCGATCGGGGGAACCTGCAGCGAATTCCGAACTAAATATTTTATTTAATCTAATGGGAGGGTAGACTTCCACTGCTCATGTCTAGTTCAGTTATTGCTCGTCGATTTCCACTTTGTTCAAGTACCAGGGATTGGTACTCACAGCCACTATGTCACCAAATTTACAAACCAATATTTTTAACAACCAGAACAATTGGTGGAGTAAACTTAGAAATTTAAACATAACTGTCACTTGATTAGGCTGCCACTGTCACTGCTGATGCCCATGTTTTAATTGCCGCTGCTGCTGCTGATGCCGATGTTTTAATTGCTGCTGCTGCTGCGTTTGGAGATTTGCTGTCATTTGTCTTACTTTATTAAAGGCTCACAAATTATATTTATTTCTATGCTAGGCCGGCTAATGGGGTCCCCATAGCCTAGGATACACCCTTGTGCAAATTAATTGAAAGAAAACGAATAATTTCGTTATTACTGACGTTTTTTTTGTAGTTTTCCAATGAAACATGACCAACTGCGCATGTTAGTATTTCGTATGTCCATTTCACGAAGTCGTTCCTTGCAGACTGACAACAGATTCTCGGTTGGATTTAAATCAGGAGAGTTTCCGAACCAGTCTAGTACTTCGATTTGCTAACTGGTAAGGCATGCCAGCTTGTTCCTGCAGCGTTACAAATTTTCGTACGCTTCCTTGAAGTAACGCCCATCGCAGACAATGGCCATAGGACAACTAATCGACAGTCGAGACAATAGTGTCTGGGCGTGAATAAGAAATCTGATGCAATCACGGATGACGCAATATTTTTCAAGGCCTAACAAATTTCATCACTCACCCGGAAAATAGATTCATATTACTGCACACCAATGAAAATGACAATCTGAGGAAAGATAGAAATCGATTACAACCTGTCACTCCAGTGGGTCTAAAGCTGACTGTATGCTGAAAGAAAGGAAACAAAAGCGATTATTTCAATTAATTTGCCCAAGGGTTTATGCGCTGATTCTTTCAGACGTCTAGCTCTCCAGTGTTCTTCCTTGTCCAGTATTTTCACTTCATCTCATAGGGGATGATAACCATCGCTTTCCCTCTATACATGATCAGACACGCCCGATTTCATCGTCTCACCGCTGACTACGGTCTATCGATGTTGCTCTAACCTTGCTATTAGGAGGCTTCTGAATATTGTCCTGATTTTGTATGGACCATAGACTATCTGAATCTTTTTCGGTCGGTTCTTCAAGGAAGACAGACCGTGGAAGCTTTATTCCGTGCTTGAATGTGAGGCAATCCGTAGCTGAGTTACCTATACGACGCCGGAGCAGGAGGTGGTTCCTCCTACGAATGGGTACGCAGGTTCAAATTCAACTGGAGGGTACATTTCTTTATTAAGTTTTCTCGAATGCGACGAAATTAACACTTTTTCTTTGGTTTATTGGTTCATACACCCTCCTTAAGATAACTCAAAGAAAGAAAATAATAGGAAGACGGCAGATAACTAGAGTTTGTTAGCTATAAAATTATCTTTTTTCCAGGTTTTCAGATAATACGCTTTGCCATCTTGACAACATTTGTTGTAAGAATCACTGAAAAACACTTTGAGTTATCCAACTATAAAGAGAAAAAGTTAAAATAGTTTTCCCAACTGAGCAATGGCGAGAGGAAAAATCATTCAGGCCATCAGTAACGGTACCAATATTCATACTTTGGCTTCCATCTTCAAATCCATTCGAGAACTATTCAGAGAACGGCGAATAAGTTTTAAAAAGAAGGAAGAGTAGAGAGGAAAACTGGATCACGAAGTCACAACAGTAATATGGATCATCATTTCAATTTCGAGCTAAAGAGATGAGTTAGAAAAGATCCAACTCAATTCAAAAGACATTTGCCACATGAGTGAGGAGTTTCATCTATGACAGTCCAAAGAGCAGTGAAAAAAGACCTCAAAAGTAAATCGGACGTGAAATGTGCGAGGTATATTATTACTCTAGGACAGTAAGTTAGAAGGTTAGAGAGGGCGAATATCATCATGAATAAGTTGGAAAATCACCCTGAAATAATATATATATATATATATATATATATAGAGAGAGAGAGAGAGAGAGTGAACACGAAAGTCAAAAATCAGAGGCGACAGGCTGTTTCATGCTGGACGCAATCGTGAGGCTGCGAATGTTCGATTTTTTCTCGACTATTTTATATATGGGTCAGTAGTGCATTGTGGGTAATCCATTCTGGCGAAATCCGAATTCGAATACTCGCAGCCTGACGATTGCGTCAAGCATGAAACGGCCTGCCGCCTATGAGTGTTGATTTCAGTGTCCACGTTTATATTTATATTTACATACGCTCTATCTCTGATATTGAGCACTTTGTCCCCTAAATATAGTACACCTTAAAACTATATTTCTTCATATATATTTATATATATATATATATATATATATTCGAACTTTATTTCAATTCTTCATAAGCTTCTGATCCGTAGCTATGATTAATTAATGATGAACATGTCATTTTTGTTTATGATCGATTTCATCACGATTCTTCTGTTAAACTTAGAGTATAATTATACATTCTTATTGTTCAACGTTAAGAAAGATAGAGAGGGCGAAGATCATCTTGAATAAGTTGGAAAATGATCCTGATAAAATATATCCATATATCCATATATATATATATATATATATATATATATATATATATATATATTTCAACTTAATTTCAATCCTTCATGTGCTTCCGATCTGAAGCTATGATTAATTAATGATGACCATGTCATTTTCGTTTCTGATCGATTTCATCAAGATTCGATTCTTCTGATAAGCTTGGAGAGTAATTATACATACTTATTTCTCAATGAAGAGTCCAATAATGTTATATAAACCTCGGAAAATTTCAGTAAGATATTTTTAATTATTTCTAAGATACAACATTTCAAAGCTTAATATAACAATCGGACAATTTTGCTGTTACACGTTGTATGTGAGCGTATACACGTTCACTGAAATGTTTTAGGCTCCAACGCTGTCCCGAAAGCAGAATTTTAGAGATAAAACGTCAGAAACTATTTTGAAACGATAAAAAAAACCCATAGAAAATGAAAAATAGAAAATCCTTATTATTTAGCTGAATTTTCAGCACGGAAGAATTCTCTGCTTAACTCATAAACCCGACCCCTAAAAAAAACTGGCGCAATGTCCTGACATATTTTATGGGCAATGTCAAGAACTTCCCAACATATACTTACATATATGATTACTGCTATGTAAGGGTAGGAAGAAACGTTTATAGGCTGACTATGAAATTGTAATGATAGAGCTATTAAATCTTGCATGCATTAATTTCAACTCTTCTTTTTTAATAAGAGCACTGTTTCTTTCCAGATAAACTGACATCTGACTGTTCAAAGAAAAGCATACAACTAGTTGGTAAAAAAAAGTCAACAACAGCAGATATGACGTTATCAGCACTGCTATAATCAACTATATATATATAGTCAAATCAGGAGTTACCTTATTTCTTTCTATGTGTCATGACCTTTCAGGACGTAGGCGATCATAGCTCCCCACCTCCCTCTATCCCTTGCAGCTCTGAACAAGTTCCTTCTCTCTACCACCTCCCCAAGACCACGTTCTGTCATCCACTTGCTAAAAGCTCGCTAGGTATGTCACGCGTTGTTTTCCCTTGTCTCTCTTTCTCTTTATTTGACCCGTAAGTATCAGACTCTCCAGGCCCTCCTTCCTCATTATGTGTCCCAGAAAGTTCAGCTGCCTCTTCCTGATATTAAGTATAAGCCTCCTCCTTGTTTACAACCTCTCTAAGACCTCATCGTTGCTCACACGCTTGGTCCATGATATCCTTAGCATCCTTCTGCAGAACCACATCTCCGTCGCCTCGAGTCTCTTCTTCATCGTTGAGGAAATCGTCTAACATTCGCTGTCGTAAAGAAAGACAGATGTCACGTAACAGATCAGTATTCTTTTCTTTGTTGTCGTGAGTATCAGATTCTTCAGGCATTCTTTATTCATTATGTGACACAGGAACTTCACCTGCCTCTTCCTGGTATTAAATCACGCACATCAACCATTAAAACTAAATGCTTGTGTATTGAAGCATTGCCCTGATGAAGTCCTCTTTTCTGGGCGTTTCGTCTTGACTTACCAAACTGCCTCAGCAAATTCGCATTGTACTCTCAATTGATGGTGTTGGCGTTTTGAAGATAGTCAATAAACACAACGCCATTTGCATCTCTTAAAACTGATGACCATCACGTTCTCTGCAGGTGAAACGACCTTAGCTTCCCTTTTTCCACTGCATAGATTATCTCTTTGCCACTGGTTCAAACTTTCCAGGTAAACTGACTGTTCAAAGCAAACTTCAAAATTCATAAGTCACGAATTCTCTTGAAAATAGCCAAGATTTGGCATCGTGGTGTTATCAACTACCTGCAGAAAAAAGGGTTTAGCCCTAAGGACATCAAGGCTGGCATGGTTGAGGGGAACGGAGTTTCTTGAAGTTGATCCAAGTTCTTGACGTCCTGCAACTGTTGCCACAGAGGAAAACATAAATCGTGTTCTTCAATCAATTTAAATTACATTATTTACATTATTCAGACTATTGTCCTCATCGTTGTTTCCATGTTTATTACAATGTGACGTCGTCCCCCCTGGTCGCAGCGTCGACTGTGTCGTTCGATCCCGTTCGCGGCGCCGGCTGTTCGCTCCTCGCTGCTCCAAATGTGACGTTCTAACCCTTTGGTTAGATGAATACCAGCCTCGTCGTTCCCAACCCGCTTCCAACGCCTGGGTAACTGCACTGATCTCCGTTCTGCCTACCCACGTTGTGATTAGATCTTAGACAGACGGGATCAAACAGGGATTGGGCCGTATGCAAGCTGAGTCCAACGGGGGTGATAACACACAAGAAAAATAAAAACTCACAAGGTCAAAAATGTTGAAGGAAAAGGTAACAACTTTTTATATCTAACTGCTTGGTACACAAGATTATTCCTACCTCCCGACCCGTTCTGTAGACTGTGGCACCACGCTTCTACCAGGCAACTTTAAGGCTTCGAGTTGCTTGCTCTCTAGAAATTTGCATTTCGGGGTGTGGTTTGGTTTCAACACTGGGCGCTGATCTCTACCTGTCGTTCACGGCTGATTTCTCTCGCCGTCCGTGGCTGCAACTGATTTCTGTCGGTTGGGGTCTCGCTTTTATTGAGGCAGTCAAAAACTGGGGTGGGTCTGTCGGCGCCAGGGTTTTCTTGATAATTCTAAATACGTATTATTTCTGATTAGGGATTTTCCATTTTCGGTAACTTACTTTCACTCCTACTTCCTTACTGTGCCTCTGGGGGGGCGTATACCCGCTTCCCTGGTCCTTCGTATGTCAGGGTGACCGCTCTCGACCAATGGGGTCCTGGTCGGGCATCTTTCCTCCTCCCTCGCACATCATGTGACCGCTCTCGGCCAATGGGGTCCTGGTCGGTATCTTTCCTCCTTCCTTCGTGACGTCTTTAATCGGGCGTGGACAATCTGTGGCTTTGTTTTGCTTAAAGAAACAAAAATTTAAATTGTCCTTTTCGTACGTGACCGAAATGACGATCTCGGTTTCTTTTACACGCGGTATTTGTCAAACAGTTTATCGCTAATTGGATACGATCTAAGAAAGGGATTTCCCAGACTGGGTGGCGTTAACGTGAACTAATAAAAATATTTCACTTTTTTCTTTCGCTCGGAGCTTGATAGCAAAAATCTTAATTATCTCAAAAAAAAAAAAAACATTTTCTAATCATCATCTTGTTTTATTTTCAATTCTGGAATTGTCTGAGTTCTCGTATTAATGGATTGCCTGTATATCCTTAGATAAACTTCCCACCTGTTACCTATCATATTTTTTTCATTGTCTCTAAACTTTATTTCTTCAACCAAATTGATAACAAACTTTCATCCTCCGCGGATACGGAAGTAGGTCAGGTGCTTGACCTACTTCTGTTATGTATCAATCGCGCGTGTGTTTATTCGCCCACGACCGGGTTTTCGTATTATACCTCTCCTTCTTTCTTTCTTTTTTTTTTTTTTTTTTTTTTTCTTTCTCCCAGATCGCTTGAATGTAAAGAAAGAATTATTCCTAACCCCGAAATATTTTTCAGCCTTAAATAATTATCAAATGGTTGACAAACCGCAAAAAACAAATCATATATTTATGAATATTTCTTTTCAGCTTTCTACTTATGCATGGTGCCACAACAAGGATACATGGCACAGTGGATAAAGGCGTTAGTTAGATCCAGTGACCGGACCCAAAGAGTGTGAGTTCAATTCCCGGTTACGACAGTGGAGAACTTCCAGAAGGAAATTAAGAGGAGATAACTGACATCTTTCAAGGAAACCAGATGAATCTGCCTCAAACTATATATTTATACATTATTATTAATTAAAGAATATCAAAGAGTTAAAATCCCAAAGAAAAATTTTTGTAGGTCTTGAAGATTGAGAGCTGTTTTTCTTAAAACTCTCGTGAAATAAAAATTATTACCTATGAGATTTTAAGTGTTTGTTATTCTTTAATTATTATAAATATATATATATATATATATATATATATATATATATATATATATATATATTAAAGAATATCAAAGACTTAAAATCTTCGTCTCATTTATTTGTCGTTTTTTGGGAAAGATGTTTTTTGTAGCCTGCACTTCTCCTATTGTATATATATATATATATATATATATATATATATATATATATATATATATTTCTCTGTGTATGTGTGTATTTAGTAAATTCTCTTTTAGGTATGTTTGATTAAATAAATTACAAAAACTATGTTTGCTTACTCTTTAGCATAATCTATTCATATATATATATATACTTTACAAACATTATGCCTGCTTATTTTTAGTATAATCCGTTCATATTCACGGTTATTTTTCCGCGTATTACAATCAAATGATGCAAGAAATGCACTGTCATAATAGTGATTTTTACTGTCACAATATATTTCTTGCATCATTTGATTGTAATAGACGGAAAAATATCCGTTAATATGAACGGATTATTAAAATAAGCAGACATAATAATATATATATATATATATATATATATATATATATATATATATATATAGAGAGAGAGAGAGAGAGAGAGAGGGGGGATATGTCAGTTGATAATAAATACTGCTTTTAAGTATTATATCTCCCTAGTTCCTACTACATCGTCTTTAATTCATGGTACATTCATAATTCATTAATATTCTACCATGAGTGACTCTTGGGCCGTATCTTGTGTAAACGTTAGTAACAGAAAATATGCCTATAAAATATTAACAAATGTATATGTAGGTAAGACTTTATTTTTGCATTCTAATGATGAAAAACGTTTTTATTTTGCAAACAAAATGCCTTTATTTCATGAAAAATAAATGAATTGTCTCCCACTGGGACTTGTGCAAATGATGAGGATTTGAGGCGAGACTATGAGCAGCAACTGCTAGAAAATAGAAAATTAAAACTTACCCAAACTTTAAAATGATTGTTCCATACGGCTCGGGTAATCAGACTAAGCTACCTTAAACGTTGAAAGCTATATAATGATGACAACCTTTCTAGAAAATTAAATTCATAAATATTATGAGATTATATATTAAAATTTTATCCATTATTACCATAAGGGCTACAACTAGCAGGGATTCGTGCAGATATTTGATCACCCACGCCATGAAGGGTCACGTCGCATAAAAGAATAAGAATAGGCAACAATCTTGAAGAGGTTTGTGGAAGAAACTTGTTGCCACTTGATACTCTAGGCTCACTAGATTCGACCGGCGGTAAGATAAAATAATTAGAAAGATAAGGGCAAAAATAAATAAATAAATAAATAAAAATAAAATAAAAATAAATGGTTAAGGTTTCCTGTATTTTTTCTTGGACCCAAAGACAACAGGAATTACCCCAGGGAAATTGCAAAGACCGTTTCCAACAAAACAAATAAAGAGACCACTTTTTCTTATCAACTAATCAATCTCTTCGATAAAGATATCTTTTCGCAAAACGAATGCTTGTCAGCAATTGTTAACAGACTAATTTCCTGCTTTTTCCAAATAACATTCACTTACCACACACACACACAAACACACACACACACACACACACACACACACACACACGTCCAACGTCTTCGATATATAAGGGTCAAACTATTCAGCTACAAAAACTGAATATTCAGGCTACATGCACACGTGATATGATTATATCGATGAAGGCTTTTAGGGCCATATCACGTTGAAACAGCGGTTCCTGAACGATCACCGAAGTTAAGCAACATCGAGCCTGGTCAGTACCTAGATGGGTGACTGCTTGTTAATACCAGATGTTGTAAGCTTGGATGTGGTGTAATGGTTAATGGCTCAGATTAATCGGAGAGCCGAGTTCCAATGCCAATTCTGTTCGTTATATTCATTTACGTTCAAATACCCCTGCTATGGGTTAATTAATAAAACATTTATCTCACTATACCATTATTATCTCCCCTCACCTCTCACATCATTCATGCAATCTAAAAATATTTTCTACTTGTAAACAACCTGCAAAAGTTTGATAAGCCGAAAAAAACGAATCAGTCAATGAAATGCAGATTAACTAAGGCATGTCTTTTAGATTTATTTACCTTCTCTGGAATAGAAATGTATAGAAAATAACGTGGTCTCAAAATGAGGGGTCAGTTTCCATCCTGATTCTAATACGGAATTGATCACTATCAAATATATATATAGAGAGAGATAGATAGATAAATAGATACAGCATATATACAATATATATATTTATGTATTGTATATATATATATATATATATATATATGTTAACTCTATCACTGATATTAAGCGCTTTTCACTAAGTACTGTGCGTATCAAATTATATATATATATATATATATATATATATATATATATATATATATATATATATAATCTCTGTTCCTGAAAAGCACGGATTCTTTTAGATTTGGTACTATATACCTATCTTGGCTTGGTCCTCCGTTTCACTTTGTGATTGCATGTCTTTTTTTTTTTTTTTTTTATTTAACTGTCTGAATAAACAACGATTTAAAATCTTGTGAGTTAAGTTATAATTACAAGTGAAAGCGACCCTGGCCGTCAGCCAGATGCAATCTGCAATTTTTTTTTTTTTTTTTGTCTGCTTTAAACTGGTAAAAGGGAAATTTCCAGATTGGCCAACGTCAGTATTTAACGCCCGTTGCTAATCATAGTTTAATAAACAGAGTTAGAAAGCAGCAAATAAATGAATATCAAACAGAAGTGGTTGGGGAAACACAGGGAAAAGTGATGAAGACTGGGTTTGAAAACAAAGCTGACGTTTAAGGAAACTATTTTATAGCTAACAAAAAGATACTAAATGAAGAAGTATGTAAAATCCTTCAACAAAACTGGCGAGGACGGAGACGAATCGAAAATAGTTCCACCGACGATTAAAATGGTGGAACCAACAGACTTATAAAGATATAAACATCAAGCTATCAATTTTGTTATCTTTCCCTTCTCTGTTCTGTCTGTTTATGTCTATATTGCTTTACTTTTTCCTCCCTTCCTTCCTTCCTTCCTTCCTTCCTTCCTTCCTCCCTTCCTTCCTTCCTCCCTTCCTTCCTTCCTTCCTTCCTTCCTTCCTTCCTTCCTTCACTCACTCCTTCCATCTTTCCTTTCACCCTTTCTTCCTTCCGTCCTTCTTTGGTTCCTTCCTTCCTTTTTTCCTTCCTTCTTTCTTTCCTTCACTCACTCATTCCATCTTTCCTTCCTCCCTACCTTCCTCCCTTCCATCCTTCCTTCCTTGATTCACTCACTCACTCCTTCCATCTTTCCTTCTTTCCTTCCTTTCCTTTCATCCTTCCTCTCTTCTTTCCTTCCTTTCTTCTTTCCTCTACTTACTCCTTCTATCTTTCCTTCCTTCCTCCCTTCCTTCCTCCTTTCCATCCTTCCTTCTTTCATTCACTCACTAACTCCTACCATTTTTCCTTCCTTCCTCCCTTCCTTCCTTCTTTTTTATTTCCTTTACTCACTCCTTCCTTCTTTCCTTCCTTCTTTTCTTCACTTACTCACTCTTTCCTTCCTTCCTTCCTTTCTTCACTCACTCACTTCTTCCTTCCTTCTTTCCTTCCTTCCTTCCTTCTTTCCTTCTTTCCTTCTTTCCTTCCTTCCTTCTTTCCATCACTCTCTCCTTCCATCTTTCTTTCCTCCCTTCCTTCCTTCTTTCCTTCCTTCCTTCTTTCCTTCACTCACTCCTTCCATCTTTCCTTCCTTCCTTCCTTCCTTTTTTCCTTTCTTCCTTCCCTCTTTCCTTCATTCCTTTCTTCACTTTCTCCCTTCTTTCCTTCCTTTCTTCATTCCTTTACTCACTCCTTCCACCTTTCCTTCTTCCCTTCTGTCCTTCCTTCCTTCCTTCCTTCCTTCTTTCCTTCCTTCCTTTCTTCACTAACTCACTCCTTCCTTCCTCCCTCCCTTCCTTCCTTCCTTCTTTCCTTCCTTCCTTCACTCACTCCTTCCATCTTTCCTTCCTCCCTTTCTTTCTTCCTTCCGTCCTTCTTTGCTTCCTTCTTTCCTTCCTTTACTCACTCACTCCTACCATACATGCTTCTTTCTTCTTTCCTTCCTTCCTTCTTTCTTTCACTCACTCCTTCCATCTTTTCTTTCCTTCCTTCCTTCCTTCCTTCCTTCCTTCCTTCCATTAATCTTTCCTTCATTCACTCACTCACTCACTCCTTCCATCTTTCCTTCCTTTCTTGTGCTTGCTTCCTTCCTTCCTTCACTCACTCACTCCTTCCATCTTTCCTTCCTTCTTTGCTTGCTTCCTTCCTTCCTTCACTCTCTCACTCCTACCATACTCGCTTCCTTCTTTCTTTTCTTTCTTCATTCTTTCCTTCACTCACTCCTTCCACCTTTCCTTTCTCCCTTCTATTCTTCCTTCTTTCATTCACTCCCTCACTCCTTCCATCCTTCTTTCCTTCCTTCCTTCCTTCACTCACTCCTTCCATCTTTCCTTCCTCCCTTTCTTCCTTCCGTTTTTCTTTGCTTCCTTCCTTCCTTCTTTCCTTCCTTTCTTCATTCCTTTACTCACTCCTTCCATCTTTCCTTCTTCCCTTCCGTCCTTCCTTCCTGCCTTCTTTTCTTCTATCGTTCTTTCACTCACTCACTCACTCCTTCCTTCGTTCCTTCGTTCCTTCTTTTCTTCCTTCCTTCTTTTCTTCCTTCCTTCTTTCCTTCACTCACTCCTTCCATCTTTCGTTCCTTCCTGCTTTCTTTCCTTCCTTCCTTCTTTCACTCACTCACTCCTTCCATCCTTCCTTCCTTCCTCCCTTCCCTCCTTCCTTTCTTCACTCACTCACCCCTTCCTTCCTTTCCTTTCTTCCTTCCTTTCTTCTTTCCTTCCTTCCTTTCTTCACTCACTCACTCCTTCCATCCTTCTTTCCTTCCTTTTTTTCCTTTCCATCCTTCCTCCATTCCTTCCTTTCCATCCTTTCCCCTCCCTTCCCCCTCCCTTCCTCCCTTCCTTCTTTCCTTCCTTCCTTCCTTCCTTATTTATTTACTTACTTTAATCATTCTTTTTTTTCTTTCTTTCTTTTCTTTCAGTCTCACTGTATTTTCATATTTCCTTCATTATTTCCTTCCTTTCTCTCTTTCTTTTTTTTCTTTTCTTCCAGTCTCACTCTATTTTCGATTTATTTTTTCTCTTTATTTCTCTTTGTCATCTATATTCCTTCCTTCTTTCCTTTCATTCTTTTCTCATTTCTTTCTTTCTTTTTTTACTTTTTATTTCCAATTCACTGATTTTTCGCCTTGCCTTTTCGATTTTTCTCTTATCCTATCTTCTTTCTTTCATTTTTTTCTCACATTTTTGCTAACTTTCTTTTGTTTTTCTTTTATTTTCGTATCTTCCTTTATTTCCTTCCGTCTTTCTATCATTTTATCGTATTTTTTCTTTCTCTCTATTCTTTTTATGCTTTCGGACTATTGTCCTCTTCTTTTTCGCCATATTTATTACAACGTTTCGGCCGTTGTACGCTCCGGCCTTTTTCAGTATCTGTCTATATTTCTGAGATGGGGTATTATGTACACTATTTACATTATTCGGACTATTGTCCTCATCTTTGTCGTTATATCTATCACAACATTTCGGCTGTTGTACGCTCCGGCCTTCTTCAGTATCTGTCTATATATCTGAAATGAGGTATTATGTACACTATTTACATTATTCGGACTATTGTCCTCATCTTTGTTGTCATATTCATCACAACGTTTCGGCCGTTGTACGCCCCGGTCATCTTCAGTATCTATCTACATTTTTGAGATGAGGTATTATGTACACTATTTACATTATTTGAACTATTGTTCTCATCTTTGTCGCCATATTTATTACAACGTTTTGGCCGTTGTACGCTCCGGCCTTCTTCAAGTGGTTAGATTGTAGAACTGAACCCTTTATTTCGCTCACTGGGGTAGACTGTCTAATCTCCTGAGTTAAAATTCGCAAAAAATTGGTATGTAATGTTTCACGGTAGATATAAAAATAGTTACAAGTGTTTACCTACAGTTCAATGGCTGGCTGGGTATTACGTCATTTTTCTCTACCACTGTTCAACCGGTGGCTGGGCATTACGTCATTTTTCTCTACCACCGGTAAAGCGGTGGTCAGAGCTCAAAGGGTTAAGAGATATGGTAAAGAATCAAACGTTGCTTAGAATTAAAAGGAATCTGTGGAGAGTCATGATTCCCGGACGGGACACAGTACATAAAAGAATTAACTGGTTTAAATTCCGTCACATTTTATGAAACGTTAAAGTTAAATGTAAAATGCATTTAATTTTTAATAGAAAATTCCATGTTTTTTTTCTTAATACTTTAAAACAAAGATAAAAATATTTTCGTTTAGTACGGGAGGGGGTATGCCGTTTGTTTTCATTGTTTATAATTGTTTGCTAAAGTCGACAAATTTTCCGAAAGACAAATTTTTAACAAATATTCCCGAAAATAAACCAAACGAAAAAAAAAAAATTTCAAAAATCGTATAACAAAATTGCTCAAATTCTTTTACGCGTACGTAATCAAAGCTAAACTACAAATCAATAATATATATATATATATATATATATATATGTGTGTGTGTGTGTGTGTGTGTGTGTGTATTTAGGCAGCAATCCTTCTTTCATGCACATTTCATTGAATACGACAGACAAGGTGCTTTTATTTAGTTTTTTTTATACAATTTCTCATGCGATCTAATAAATCTTTTCTTTTCGGATGATAAATTATATAAAAACTGTCCGAATGTTCTTTTTATCCGAGCGCTTTCGGCTATACATTTAGCCATTTTCAAGGATTAAATATTTTAATTGTTAAATAAGAAATAGTTTGTTGTATGTATGTTTTATAAAATGTTTTCCTTTTTCAAAACACGGTCACCATATAATGTCCTTGTTCAAACTTAATATTATTAAATGTTGTTTTTATTAATATGACTTCCATTATTTTTAGCCGTTTTTTTACATGTAGATGATGCTATTATATTAGTGTTGTCAACAAGTATGTTACTAATAGTGTCCGGTAGGTCTCCATGACTATTTAAATGAGATCTAATTGAGCTATGGTCAGAAATACACACACACACACACACACACACACACACACACACACACACACACACATATACATACATATATATATGCAGAAACTATCCAAATGTTCTATAATTCCGAGCGCTTTTGGCTATACTTTTAGCCCTTATCAAGGATAATTTTATCTTTTTACTTCCATTGAGTGTGCGCGTAGTGTGTATGTTTTTAGTTTTAAAGAGATGTTTTATTTTCCGAACACAGTTAGCACTTTGTGGCCGTGTTCGTAGTTAATATTATTAAGTATTGGCTTTTCCTTTTTTTATTATTATTAAATACAAACATAATAATCTCATCCATCTGTAAAAAGATTAAAAAATAATGTAAGCCTTAATAATCTGAGCTCAACGAAAATCGTTCCCTGTGCCTATCTTTTCTAGGGCTTTTGGACGAGCTATGAATCATTAAAATGGGAGCGGAGGAGTTGCTTGACACACAAACACATACACTGTACTTTATATATAAGATCTATCTTTATATATATATATATATATATATATATATATATATATATATATATATATATGTTTATACATTCTTTTTACAGATATCTATATATGTGGGGGTGGGGGGTGTATGCGTATAAAGGAAAAAAGACGACAGGAAAATTGTAATTTTAGCTGACGCGTTTCGTCCAATGTAGACTTTTACAAGGCAAAGCAACAAAATGAATTTATTTAAACAAAGTATCTATAAAAACAAACAAAATGCCGTTAGCAACTAGAAGAATTTAAAAACGCTGTAGTATCTTCATATGGTCAACTGAAAAATTACGTCAATTAGTTTATGTTTAAACAGAATATTTTCATATATGCAACTATTGTTTGTATTGTTGTGCTGACGGATTCAACTGTTTTCTGTTGATTTCTTAATATATTTGCTGCGTACGTTGGCTTGAGAGAGTAGTGATTGTGTTAGGAAAGGTGATATTGGGAAAAATAGGGCGTAGATTAATATTTGGATAATATTCAATGGCGGCACTCTCAAGGATTTTCGTTCTGAGTGAATTGTTTTTTATGAGTGTAACATTTATAAAATTCAAGCGTGTGTAAATGATTGGCATAACAGAGATTAGAAGAAATGGAAAAGTATTAAGAACTTCAAAGGACTAGAAGCTGTAGAGAGCCATGATCTCTCACGACCCGAATTGACACGACACATAGTAGAAAAAGAAGCAATGTCAAAACCGATATGAAAAAATTAAATAGATGAGAAGATTAATTGTTTGATAGATGGAAATTGACAGACTGAGATAGATAGATAGATAGATAGATAGATAGATAGATAGATAGATAGATAGAACTGGCTGAGATATGAAGAAAATTCAATAGATAGATAGATAGATAGATAGATAGATAGATAGATAGATAGAAATGAACAGACTGAGATAGATAGATAGATAGATAGATAGATAGATAGATAGATAGATAGATAGATAGATATTAAATGAATGAGACGCATAGATAGATAGATAGATAGATAGATAGATAGATAGAACAGGCTGAGATTTGAAGAGAATGCAATAGATAGATAGAAATGAACAGACTGAGATAGATAGATAGATATTAAATGAATGAGACGCATAAATAGATAGATAGATAGATAGATATAAAAAGACTGAAATAGAAATAGATAGATAGATAGATAGATATTAAATGAATGAGACGCATAAATAGATAGATAGATTAAAATAGAAATCGATAGATAGATAGATAGATAGATTAAAATAGAAATCGATAGATAGATAGATAGATAGATAACAAAATTAGAGATATCGAAAATTCTGATATATACGAACTGTGGCATATTCTTACAATAAAAACTCCCCAGATAAAGTTCACGAACTTTACGAAATTAAATATTTAGTGCTTTTCTCTCCCTCACAATGGCTGGGAATAAATTTATTTCCGTCTTTATTCAATCAATGTCGTTTTTCAGCCATCACATTTTTCCTCTCTATCTATGAATTAATCATTCCGTCAGAATAATGGAAATCTCAAATTTCAAAGTTTTTACAAAAAAATTACGGCTTTTGAATGACAAGAAGACAGGTGAAATATTTTCGGCGACTTTATTATTTAAAAGTTCGCTCGATTTCTCCCGAAGCAATTATGGAAATTTAAAAAATCCTATGATTTCTATCTCCAATTGACACGTGATCATTTTTGTTCCTCTTTTTTATATTGAAATTTTGGACATTTAGATATACATATTTAGAAACATATATATTTTATAGAATTACGAACTCACACTTGCACACAACATCTTCTTCTTCTTCTTCTTCTTCTTCTTCTTCTACGTTCGCTTCAGGACGTTGAAAATCATAGCTCTCGACAATTGCCTGTCTTTTATAGCGCTTAATAAATCTTTTTTTTTTTTTTTGCCACCTCTCCTAGGCCCTGCCCGCCTTAAATACATGGTGCACACACAAACACATACATACGCAAACTAGTCACAACACATCTAGACATATGGTTCTGTTGTTAATATTTCGGTCTCTCGCGGAAAGGTTTTTATGTGACGCGCTTCATCTGTTAGGATTTCATCAGAATGGGCTTTGTTGACCTTGCCATGTCTACACATGCGCACAACACGAGAGACGCATTTAGTTTCAAAATTTTTCAAAGAAAGTTTTGGATAGTCAGAACAAAGGTGATGGTGAGAAAAAGAAAAAAGAATGCAGATGAATTTGGCTAGATTGAAAAAAATATTCTTTCAAAAGATTTTGAAATTATCTGCGTCTCTCGATTCCTGCGCATGCGTAGACGTAGCAACGTCATCAAATCAAAGCCCAGTCCGATGAAATCCTAATGGATAAAGCGCGTGACGAAAAAAACCTTTCCAGTTTGTCATATTTTTCTAAATACTATTTGTTGATATATAAGTTTATACAAAATTATATATCGTTATATGATATATATATATATATATATATATATATATATATATATATATATATATATATATATATATATATAGAGAGAGAGAGAGAGAGAGAGAGGAATATTATTTGATACAAATATAAAATTTGACACTTAGCTGATTGATATTTTTTCAGCTTTCATTCGCTCCGTCCACTCATCAGGAGATTTAAATTCAAGGCACCGTTTATAGCGGCTCTGATTGAGGAATTGGATATTCGAGGTCGTTACATTCCCTGACGTTCTCTTACCCTTAAGAAAAGGTACGAATCCATCTGTTCTCCCCACCAGCATCTATGGAAAAATAGCAGGACATAGTGGGTCCTATAGCTCTTGGTGGCACCCGGTCCAGCTCAAGCTAACTCTGAATTCAAAGTCTTAGCAGAACACGTTCTAGTTCTCTATATTTGGTTCTTCCAAAATGAGTGGTCGCTTCTGCACAGGCTTTCACCACAATAATCAATTCATATGTGCGGCTTCACCAGCTTTTCGGTTGTTAGTACTGAACTGTTGGATGCTCATACTTCGAAAAACGACCAGAGAGCCGTCCATAGAAATTGAAATCATTAAAGTAAATATTTACCGTCTCAAGTAATAAAAACTGATTTTGACATTTAATAACGCAATACGGTGAGATGTGTCATAAAATCTACCAAACAAAGCTCAACCAATATCGCGCCATATTACATAAACACCTGTCGTATGTACGTGTGCTAGCGTACAGTAATTCTGTTTGTATTACTACTAGTAAGAATGTCCATTCGGACGGTTTCCAGTATTTAAGTCTTAATTAAGACTGTAAATCATGGCTGGAAAAAGATGGATACGTTTTTTGTTTTGTTTTTGTTTTTTTGTTTTTTTGATAAATTGCGGGGAAGCCAGAAATGAAGTTCCACATGTGAGAAGTGCCAGAAAATGAACAGTTAGAGTTGAAATGACTCTAACGAGAAGAAGTGAGAAAACGCCAATAAAGAAACAGTTCGCAGGTAGGTAGGGCAAGAAAAGAAACAATTAAAATGAAAAAAAGACTATAGCAAGAAGAAGTGAGGAAACAACTATTAAGGAAGAGTTTTTGGAAAGACAGAAGATGGTGATTGACGTTGCATTTGTATTTTAGAAGATTGTAATTATCAGGTAAGCACGAAATCGGAAGGGAGTTCCGCAGACGGGAAGTGCAAGAAAAGAAGCTGTTAGGATGAAAATGAATACAGTCGGAAGACGTGAGGAAATAACAATATAAAAACAGTTTTTGGAGAGACGGAAGATGGTGATTGACGTTGCATTTATATTTTAGAAGATTGTAATTATCAGGTAAGCACGAAATCGGAAGGGAGTTCCGCAGACGGGAAGTGCAAGAAAAGAAGCTGTTAGGTTGAAAATGACCATAGTGAGGAGAAGTGAAGAAATAACATTAAAGGGACATTTTTTGGAAAGACAGAAGATGGTGATTGACGTTGCATTTATATTTTTGAAGATTGTAGTTATCAGGGAAGTATGAAATCGGAAGGAAGTTCGGCAGACGGGAAGTGCGGGAAAAGAAACAAATAGTGAAGCTTCTTTAATATTCAATAAAAGAACCCCTTGAATGAATAACTGTCATTTTATTTTGTATGACCACTTGATCTTTTTGAATTGGGATAGAGGTTTTGTGAATAGCTCGGTAATTGAAGCTGCCTCAAACGAAAATCGAACTGTCGTCAACGATCTTCCTTGCTCGACAATTTCTGCACCCCTTAGTATCAAAATGAACTTATATGACCTCCGGTGCAGTGCTTGTGGTATTAATATCTGTTTACTTAGCCTAACACAAAAGGCATACACGAACTCGCTAGCAGAGATAGCGTTCTGTGTTACATTGTGCATAAGCTTTTTGCTTTGTTTTTCACGACTTTATCTTTAAATTACTGACATCTGTTAAGTGCACCGCTAAATACTTGCTGTGTTCGCATGTTGTTTTTCGTGAGGTTTGTTTGTATTTCCTGGTCATTACGCCAAATGAATGTACCTCGTATCAATTAGATGCTCTCTCGCTCTCTCACCTCTCTCTCTCTCTCTCTCACTTCGTCTCTTTTCTCTTCTTTCATCACTTCGACACCTCACTTTGAAGCTCCCAACAACCATCGTTCAAGCGACAGATGCGATTAATAATGAAAGTTAAGGCACGAAATGTCCTGTCGTTGATATATATTCTCTCACCAGAAGTTGCACTTGGATTTTTAAGAAAACCCAAACAAAACGAGATATTATCGTTATTTTAAGAATAAAAGAACCAAGTATGAGTTCACATTGTCAACAGGGATGAATTATTCTTATTATTTTTATTCATTTAAGTTCGTCTACATGCTGTGATAGTTAACAAGATAGTTTCACGTATTAATTCTCGGCTAAAGCAAATTCTATCTATTGCGCCATATTTGTGCCCGTGCACTACTACTATTACTATTATTATTATTTCTTCTTCTTCTTCTTCTTCTTCTTCGTCCCCTCTTCCTCCCCTCCTCTTTCTTCTTCTTCTTCTTCTTCTTCTTCTTCTTCTTCTTCTTCTTCTTCTCACCTGACTTCCATCCTCTTTCCAAAGGTTTGTGTATCATTTCTTCTTCTTCTTCTTCTTCTTCTTCTTCTTCTTCTTCTCCCCCCCTCTTTCTTCTTCTTTTCTTCTTCTCTCCACCTTACTTCCCATGTTGTTGCATCTTCTTCTTCTTCTTCTTCTTCCCTCCCCTCCCTCCTCTTTTCTTCTTCTTCTTCTTCCCCTCCTCGTCCCTCCTCTTTCTTCTTCTTCTTCTTCTTTCACCTGACTTCCCCATCCTCTTTCCGAGTTTGTGTATTATTTTCTTCTTCTTCTTCTTCTTCTTCTTCTTCTTCTTCTTCTTCTCCCCTCCTCTTTCTTCTTTTTTCTTCTTCTCTCACCTTATTTCCCCATGTTGTGCATCTTCTTCTTCTTCTTCTTCTTCTTCTTCTTCTTCTTTCACCTTATTCCCCCCATCGTCTTTCCTAGTTGGTGCATCATTCTTTTTTCTTCTTCTTCTTCTACGTCCCCTCTTCCTCCCCTCCTCTTTCTTCTTCTTCTTCTTCTTCTTCTTCTTTCACCTAACTTCCCCATCCTATTTCCCCATTGTGTTTCCGATTTCCTCTTCTTCTTCTTCTTCTTCTTCTTCTTCTTCTTCTTCTTCTTCCCCCTCCTCCTCCTCCCCCTTTTCTTCTTCTTCTTCTTCTTCCTCTTTTTAATTTCCTTCTTCCTTTATCGTTCCTTTTCGTTATACTTTGTCTTTACCTTCTTCTTTCTTTTTTATTTAATTCTTCTTCCTCCATTTTTCTTCTCCTCTTTCATCTTACATCTCCTTCGCCTTTCCTTGCATCATTTCCTTCTTCTTCTTCTTCTTCTTCTTCTTCATTTACTTACTGTCTGCCATTTCACGTTGATGAACCGGTTCTCGTATGATCACCGAAGTTAAGCAAAGTTGAAGCAAGGAACTATCTAGATGGGGACCAACTTGGGAATATTAGGTGCTTTAAGCTTGGATGTACGGGTGGTGTAATGGATAACTGCTCAGAATTTAAAATCGGAGAGCCGAGATCGAATTCCAGTGAAGTTCTTTATATTCCTTATGCGCAAATACCCTTGGGAATTGTACGATTCGACCTCTTACGGCCATATCACGTTGAAGCACCGGTTTCCCGTACGATCGCCAAAGTTAAGCAAAGTCGAGCCTGATCAGTACCTAGGTGGGTGACATTTTGGAAATAATTGTTGCTGTAAGCTTGGTTGCGCTGGTGGATGGATGGAGAACAGCGCGGAATTGGAAATCGAGTTCTAATTCAAGTCGGGTTCATTATATACACGCGTACGCGCAAGTACTTTTGAGAACGTATGAATCCACCACATGTGTCCCACCGATGGGTTAATTAGTAGGAGTTATATCTATAAATCAGTATTACTTCCAAAGATTTCTTATGATCTAAAAATATTTTCTGGCTTAAATAACCTGCTGAAAATATTCTTCTTTTCTAATGTGCCGTGACCCTTCAACACACGCGAGTTCATGGTTCTCCACAACATCCCGTCCCTTGTCACTCCTAGGAATGTTTGTTTTAGCTCTTCAAATCTCTATTCTTCAAACTCATTAGTTAGGCTATTCGCTGCTTTCCTCTTTTCTTCGCCGTGTCCTATGAGTGTTAAATTTTCAAAGATCCCTTTCTTTATTATATGTTCTAGAAAATTGAATTTCTTCTTGGTGATTGTATTTCAAAAATAGTGCCATTTTCATTTTTTTTACCTTCCTATCTATCTATCAGTCTATTCATTTCTATCTCAATCTAATCATATCTGTCTCAGGCTATTCATATCTATCTATCTATCTATCTATCTATCTATCTAAACAGAATTTAGATTTAAAATGAAAAAGGTTAATATTGGATCAATTATATTATATTTGAGAATATAATTATTGGCATGAATATATTTATGGACAAAGTTAGTATATATGTATGCATGTGTCTTCACATGTATGTTATATCCCTGTATGAATCCATGACAGAATGTGTGTGTGTGTGTGTGTGTGTGCGTGTGTGTGAGTGAGTGAGTGTAAAAATTAAGAGAATGAGAAAGTGAATGGTGGTCACTACGAGCTGATATTTGCTTGACTTGGAATGAACTCTTCAGCCATGTGACCTTGTGTCACAACCTGACCTACTGGGGGCGACCTTGAATAAATACAAACTCTTCAGACATGAAGGAACAAAAAACATTCGTCTACATTATTTTGAGTAAAATCAATGAAAAAAAAATAATTAAAAATAGTTACTTTTATATTTTTGAACCTTAAAAAAAGATAAGACATTCTTCAGAATTAAATCTAAGATTTTTAGCCGATTAACTCCGGGGTAAATCAAAATTCAAAGATCGCTGATGTATTATTTACCATATCTAACAGACGCTTATGCTGTTATTATTTGTGTATGTTATGTTTCCTGCTTTGTAACCTGTAAAGCCGGGTCCAAACTATGGTCCTTAGGCCCTATAGGAGAATTGTCATTTCATTGATAGCACCTTTTTTTTTTTTTTACTATATGCGTATTTCCTAGTAAAGAGATCTTCTGGGTAACTTGCATGTTGATGTTACCTGGGACATTGTCCATTTCTTTTCTCAGGTAGCCCAGAGCTCCTATTACTATTGGTACAGTCTCAGTCATTCATTCCCCACATCCTGCTAATCTCGATCTCCAGGTCCTTGTATTTAGACAATTTCTCGATAATTTTTTTATGGAGATGTTTCTCTCTGATGGTACTGCTATGTCAATAAGCATACAATTCTTGAATTTCTTGTCTTTTATGATAATATTAGGTCTGTTGGCTTCATTTCCCTGTCAGTTTGAATTAGCATATCCCAGAGGATAGTTACATCGTTATTTTCGGTAACTGTGTCTGGTTGATGCTTATAGCGTCTGTCAGTAGTTACAAATTTGAGCTTTTTGCTTATCTTCCAATGCACTTATTATTATTATTATTATTATTATTATTATTATTATTATTTTCTTTGATTTCTGGCGTTTACACATTTCTTTCCGGGTCCTGCCCAGAGACTTAAGGTTAGAAATGGCATCGTGACATTTTCCACTGACCAATTAAAAAAAACATATTTTACATAGATAAAGCCCTTTGTAAGATGTAGGCTGTAAAATTTTTTGTATTTCTTTAAGGCATGGGTATCCAGGAATCTCTTCAATGAGTCTACAGGAATTTTTTGCAACCAATTCAAGGGCTCCATCTACAACGTTGCTGATGTTCCCATGTGCCACATTTATTATTAT
>CAHIKZ030005610.1:2532500-2580000 GCA_903632075.3 Acanthosepion pharaonis
AACTTAAATAAAATTTCAATAAAACCTTAAAAAATATAGATTTACTTCTTTCTAATCCTTTTTACAAATTATTTGTATTGCAAATACAAATAAAAAAATATTTTTTAAAGTGCACACGAAATTTATGGACTCCCTGTATATATATATATATATATATATATATATATATATATATATATATATATATAGTTGCGCATTCATAGACTTATTTTTCTCTATAAGTTGTATCCTTGTGCCAAACTTGAGTTATTTCTGTTTATCAATATCTGCATCTATTTGAATGGACGTCGCAAGAAAAATGTCTTGTAATAATAATGATAATGCCGAAAACAACGTGCAAAAGTAAGTGTAAATGGAAATGGAAAATATAGATAAACAATATCGTCTGTTTTCGTATGGAACCGAACGATTTCTTATCGCCAAGCAATTTTCTTTCATTCCTTCATCCCATAGCCAACAACGTTTGATGGATTGGTTGATTGTTTTTCATTGTTTTACCACGCATGCGCGGCTTTTGTTCGTTTTCTTTTCCTTTCTGTTGATTTACCGACGTCTCCGTTCGATCAACGACACTTATCTGGGCCTGGCGACTTAATGTATACACAAATAACGTTTGTCGAGTGACGTTTCATGTTATTACGAAAGTCAATTTATGGAGGGGGTGGGACATCGGAATATTACTCTGGGTCAGGGGAATAGCATGACGACAATTTCTGAAAAAAATATAAGGAAGAGAAAGTGGAAAGAAAGAAAGCAGAATACATACAAGGAGAACGATTTTCTTTTCATCGTGAGAAACAAATATTCGCTATTGTTGCCAACCGGAAGTGCTGTTGTCGCCATATTGTTTGTTACAAGTCCTACCAGGAAAACTGCAAACAGTTTTATTATTCTTTCATCAGCGCAATCGCTAAAATAGCAACAGTTCGAAACGAGGAAAACGCTATCGAGATCTCGGGGAAAATCTTATGACTAATATATAAGCGAGGAATATAAATGAGAAACAAATATATATATTTTTTCTTTCTATATGACAAGTATATTTTTGTTAAAGTTCATTTATCGGTATAGAAACTATTATATATGTACAAAAGATTCCAACGCTTATTTCCTAAAACTAAAATTATAACTAGTTTACAAAAAAAAACCTCTGTAAATTCAAGCACATACTATACTATATATATATATATATATATATATATATATATATATATATATATATATATTTATATATAACCTTATAAATGTAAGTAAGCGGCGACGGACTGTTTCATTCGCGAACGCAATCCTCACGCCTGAAGATAGCGTTCGTGCATGAAACGACCCAATGCTACTCGATATTAACCTCAGTGTTCACTTTTATATTTAGATACACTCAGTCCCTGATATTGATTATTTTTACCTATATATATATATATATATATATATATATATATATATATATATATATATATATATATATATATATATATATATATATATATATATGTGTGTGTGTGTGTGTGTGTGTGTATGTGTGTTTATAAAAACAGTAAAATCAACCTTGCTAACTGAACGCTACTCTGTGGCCCAATCGGTTAGACACGTCTGGCTATATGACGGTTCCGTAAAGGATACAGGTTCAATTTCTGTCGGAGAACGAATATTTTCCATGAAAATTTCTCGGACATTCAGGCCGGTAAATGTTGTTAATACTATTTGTTATAAAACAGAGCATTTACTTATATATTTGTATCTATATGAAGAACGTAAAAACATAAAAAATTCTCTTTATATATATATATATATATATATATATATATATATATATATATATATATATATAAAGATTAATGGACTGAGTTGAATCAGACCAGGAAGCAGTATAGCAGACGCAGGTCGTAAGTTCATGATGCTATTCTGCGACCGGTATCGTCGCATAGCCATCTTCTATGTCAGCATAATAGAATATCATATTTGATGATGAATATCTTTGCTTAAATGTCCATATAACCACTCTGAAGGTGGCACATGTGAGCCGAAAGCTTAGATCAAGGAAGAGAATAATAAAAAATATTCAAATATTGGACAATTTTTGTCTTTATTTTCCTCAAAATTAAAGCAGCCATACACAAATCTAGCGTCGGCGACAAAACTAACCTGGCCGTGCGTCTTGAAATGGACCTCCAATCGGTTGTTAACTGGGGCAAGAATTGGCTGGTCAACTTTAACGCCTCAAAAACTAAATTACTCTCCATTAACCATCATAGAGATTCTTCCCTGCCCCCCATTAAAATGTCTGATAGTCAACTTCCTGAGAGCAACTCCCTGCGTCTGCTCGGTCTCACGCTGACTGCTGACCTGAGATGGAACAAATACATTGAGTCAATTGCTTCTTCCACCGCGAGGAAAGTTGGCTCTCTGTGCCGCGCCAGGAAATTTTTCTCCCCTGAATCGATACTCCAAATATACAAAACAACCATTTGCCCTTGCATGGAGTATTGCTGCCATATATGGGCTGGAGCACCTTCTGCTTACCTCGGAGTTCTTGACAAGATCCAGAGACGGATATGTAATCTAATTGACCCTGATCTGGCGTCTCGTCTACAGTCACTCTCTCACAGACGCGCCGTCGCCTCTCTCTGTCTTTTCTACAAATACTTCCATGGTAACTGCTCTGATGAGCTGCTTTCACTGGTTCCCAGACTCCATGAATTCAAGCGCCCTACGAGGCTGGCATCCCGCTTCCACCCTTACACAGTAGAAACTTTTAAATGTAGCCGTCTCTTCTACTCCAATAGCTTCATACCTCGCACCTCTCACCAGTGGAACACCCTCCCCAATTACTGTTTCCCTGAAAGCTATAATCTCCAACTATTCAAATGTAATGTCAATCGACACCTCTAGTTACCTTGATCTACCCACTATCCTTCTCCTCATCCTTTCTCCTATCATTCCTATCTGCTCTCGCTCCAAATCTTCCGCAACCCCCTGCATCCTAGTGGCTTCACGCCTTGGTTGGGGCGTAATGCTTAAAAAAAAAATACGAAGTTTAGAATGACTCATAATTATATTAGGTTGGTGCAAAAATAATGTCGTTTTTTGACGTTAATTTGAACGTCAAAAACGACATTATTTTTGCACCAACCTAATACATAATAGACATTCATTGTCTGTTTTATTTAACAATATATGTTTAAATAATGAGCTGGTGTCCCAATACAATATATATATATATATATATATATATATATATATATATATATATATATATATATATATAAAATCATAAAAATATGATTCCATCGTTGCATAAGGGTTCTCATGTTTCAAAAAACAAAAGCTAAAAAAACCCAGCTCTATTTCATACTCAAGCGAATATTGGAACTAATATATATATATATATATATATATATATATATATATATATAAAATGCATGCACACACACACACACACACACACACACACACACACATATATATATATATATATATATATATATACATATATATATATATATATACACGCACGCACACATACACATATATATATATTTATTTATTTTAATGCCTATACTTGACTAGTATAAAAGAAAACCCATATAGTACAATTAATAAAAATCTTTTAACACCAAAATGCGTAGCCAAAAGAAAAAAAAACAATCCCGTAAAATAAGGAAAGACGGAAAGTGCTCAATGCACCAAGCAGAGCCGAGTATAAGAATAATGATCCAGAAACTCCCCAATGAAAAGCAACATTAAATTCTTACCTTGCCCATACATGTATAATAACATTTCCCAAGTTTCCTTTTCATTTCGAGAAATTCGTGAACATATTGATCATTACATCACAAACAATCATAATTCAAATGTTAACATCAGACAACTATCAATATCTTCTTCTAACTCTTCTGTGTTCCGTCTTCCTGCAGAATGTCTGCGACAACAGTTCTCAACAAATTCCGGTTCCTTGTCATTCGCAATGTTTGTCTTTTTACTATCTCTACTAATCCCTGTTCTACCAACCATTTACACAAGCTTGTTAGGTAAATTCCTCACAGCTTTCATCTGTTTCTATTGCAAAACGTCCTGTGGGTGTTAAATTTTCCAAGCCTTTTTCTTCAATGAAAGACACACCATAATTTAACCATTATTTTACAAATCAACTAACTTTAAATATCTTTCACCACTCCCACCCATTACTTTAAACTGTGGGCAAATATTTAATATACGGATAAAATATATAATAATAATAATAATAATAATACGTATAAATAAATTTCTGTTCAGCTCTGGGAAACCGATATGCACATATTTAACTTTAACTATCTTTCACCACGCCCACCCGTTACTTTAATCTGTGGGCAAACTTGTAATATACGGATAAAATATTATTATTATTATTATTATTATTATTAATAATAATAATACGTGTAAATAAACCTCTGTTAAGGTCTGAGCAACCAATATGCACATATTTGCAATCTTCTTTTATGAGCCGTTCCTCTTCCAGACGTAGATGATCATGACACTCCACATATGTTCCTATATGTTGATAAATCAGCCGCCATATGTAATTCTTTCTCCCTCTTTCCGTTGATGTTCTGGACAGACTTTCATTTTTCTTTTTTATGTGCCATCTTCTTTCAGGACATAGGCGATCAAGGCCCTCCACATCTTCCTGTCCCTTGTAGCTAATAAAATTTTTTGTCTTTTTGTTATTTCTCTCAAACCCTGTTCTACCATCCATTTACTCAAGCCCATCGAGTACGTTACGCGTTGCTTTGTCCCTCAATCTGTCCTGTGAGCATCAGATTTTCTAAGCTTTCTTTCTTCATTATGTGCCCCAGAAATTTCAATTGCCTCTTCGTGATGTTAAGTATAAGTTTCCTTTTGTTTCCATTTCCTCTAAAACCTCGTCGTCGCTCACATGTTCGATCAATTATATCCTATATGTGTGTGTGTGTGTATGTTTTTCTAAATTTTAAGCGAATAAAGATTTAAACGAAAACATATGTGTGTTTATTTCTAAAGGTTAAAGGATTAAATGTTTATTTTTTCTCGCTTTTAAACGAATATGTTCGCCTTTTTTTTTCTAAAGTAGAAACAAACGCAGTAGATTATAAATACACCTAAAAAATATTTGAATACCAAAAGGATATTTTGTTCCAAAGAAGAAAAATATAATTAATGAAAGGACTTTTTGTTTTCAAAAACCTTTAACAGTACAAGTTCTACTGTTTAATCCTTAGCTGAGGAAGAAAGAGATGGATTCATTCTTTTGTCAAGGGCAATGAAATCGAACTCGGTACCCCGATTTTTGTATTCCGAGCCACTATCAATTACACCACCTGCACATCCATCACTCTATTTGCTAGTAATTCTTTTTTTGGAGTTTTCCGGAGACTTCCGACGAGTGGGGAGGCCACGAGATTCGCCAGACTAATTTCCAACTAACCATTTATGAAACGAGGTGGGGAAGGTCTATTTGCCTACAAGATCCAATACTGAAAAATATAAGGAAGCTGTGGAGAGCTATCACTTATCAAAGCAACATGGCTCAAGATGTTCCGATCATTTCTCTGATGTCACGTCAAGTTAATGTGTTTCTCTGGCCTAAACGGCATTCTACATGAGATTCTAAGCAGTTATCATTGGAAATTTGGTATGTCACTGCACACACACACACACACATATATATATATATATATATATATATATATATATATATATATATATATATGGGGAATGTGTGTGCGCTTTTTGCGTGTGAATTGAATTCTATTTCCTTGAGGCACGGTGGAGTAATGGATAGTGGCTCGGATTGAGGAATCGGATAGCCGAGTTCAAATCCCAGTCGAATCCATTACATTCACTTACGTGCTAATAACCCTTGGCAAAAGTAGTAATCCTCGTCTTCTCCTCACAGCTATGGGTTAATACCAGGACAGATCGGGTTCTATAGCCTCGAATGGCAACTGGTCTACAGCAGAAAGAAATGGTAACCTACTGCGGGAAAAATCAGCCTCGTCAGTTATGTATTGAAAGATACATGATCGCCTAAGCGGGTATGACGCATGGCACATAACTGAATAATATCAGTTGTTCAAAGTTGTGTATGTATGTGTGTGTTTCATTATTTCACCCCAAGCAAGGTGGTAATATCAGTAGTACGCAAGGGGTTACAAGGAGTGAAAGTGAAAGAGAATAAGCAGACAGAGAATAGACAGGATTGAGGAAAGAAAAAAAATGAACAGAACATTTTTTGGTAAAATAGAAGATGGTGATTGACGTTGTTTTTAAATTTTTGAAGATTGTAGTTATCAGGGAAGCACGAAATCGGAAGGTAGTTCTGCAGGTGGGAAGTGCAAGAAAAGAAGCTGTTAGGATGAAAAAGACTATAGTGGGGGAGAAGTGAGGAAACAACATTAAAAGAATAGGGTTCAAGAAGACAAAAGATGGGGATTGACATTGAATTTAAATTTTTGAAGATTGTAGTCATCAGGGAAGCACGAAATCGGAAGGGAGTTCCACACGTGGGAAGTGCGAGAAACAAAACTATTGGAGTAGAATTGGCGGTTGCCTTAAGCTATTATTTAGTCATAAATCTTACTTATTATAAAACGCAGATTGTGTGTGTGTGTGTGTGTGTGTGTGTGTGTGTGTGTGTGTGTGTGTGTGTGTGTGTTACGTTTATATATTGGATCAGATTTCCTACATTTTTCAACCGATTTCAACAAAACTTCACAGGACTACGTAAAATTAACTTGCGGTGGTTCTGACGGCGCCCAAAATTGGAAAACACAATTGTTTTTGCACGAAATCAATTTGAAAACACGATTCTGTCGCCAGAATGAAAGGGGGACAACTCATATCGAGTTATACTTATTATAAAATCCAGGTTGTGTGTGTGTGTGTGTGTGTGTGTGTGTGTGTGTGTGTGTGTGTGTGTGTGTGTGTGTGTTCGTTTATATATGGGATCGGATTTCCTATATTTTTCAACCGATTTTAACAAAACTTCACTTTTTTTTGGCATGTAGTGTTTCTTATTGTCTTGCACACTTTTTTTCTTTATTTTTACATTCAGAATGCTTTAAAAATTCCAGGACAATTGTTTATAATAAAATTCTATTCAATCGGTAGACTCATAACGATTGAAAACAATGTTTTTGTTTGAGTTTGGGTTTGACCAATTCGTAAAAAAAAAAAACAAAAAAAAAACTAATTAAGACATGCGTGTCCGTCAACCTTAAACAATAATCTTTGTCAATTTTATTTTTCAGTCTTTATGATGGTCGATACTTGATCTATCTCTTACTGTTATATCCCCGGGCAACGCCGGGCTCTACTGCTAGTTCATAATATAGGCGGGAATATATTAATGTAACGTATGGTTATCATAGATTTTATGAACACAATTTTGCTTCAGACTGCAAACGAAAGAAAACAGTGTAGAAGCAATCTCCTCACATGGAAACATCGTCCGGCCGTCGAACTCCCCGCCTTTCACGATACCAAGACGTAAAACACCCTCTTTAGAAAAAAGCTCTTAGAATGAACCACCTACGTGTCCCAAATATGACAAATACCACATGTTACATGGCTGAGAAATGTTACAGATGTTTACATTAGACGTATCTTTACGGCATAGATATTGGTTTCTTTTTCTTGTTTCTTTCGGTCTGACCCAAACAACCATATACCGAATTCTTGAAAATTTGAAGCCATTCTGCCTTCCAAATGATAAACAACGTATTAAGAAACAGGACAATCTCTTTAGAAACAGAGTGCTAAACTGCTACGTAATATAATAATAATAATAATAATAATAATAATAAAATCGAAATCTCAATGATGAAATCAAAATCTCAAAAATGTGGCACATGTGAACATCAACAATCCCTGTTGTAATTGGAGCCCTCGAATTGGTTGGAAAATATCCCAGTAGACTAACTGAAGGGATTCCTGGAAGTCCATGCCTTAAAGAAATACAAAATATTGTTCTCACAAATACAGCCCACACTTTACGAAGGGCTTTATCTATGTAAAATATATTTTTTTTATTTCAGTAGAAAGTGTCATGATGCCATTTCTAACCTTAGGTCTCTAGGCGAGACCCGGAAAGAAATGAGTACACACCAGAAATCCAAGGAAATAAAAACAATAAATTAATAAATTTTGATAACCCAAAATGCAGATTCTGTAATAAATATCGAGAAATAATTGACCATCTTGTGTCAGGTTGCACGGTATTGGCACCCACTGAATATAAGACTCAACATGAGGAACTGCACTGTAAAATATGAAACTTTTACTGGAAGGGAACTCTATTGGCATGAACATCACCCAGAACTGATTACAGAGATAGTACCTGCAACAATTTTAGGGGGCTACACAATACACACTTAGAGGACAATCAAAGCTAACCGCCCAGACTTTGTTATTAGAGACCGCAAACAATAAATTGCCTCCTTGTTGATATGGCAGTCCCTGCAGACTGCAAAGTACCTTTGAAGATCTGCGAAAAGCTATCAAAATATAAGCACCTTGAAATTGAAATCTCACAAATGTGGCAAATGGGAACACCAACAACCCCTGTTGTAGTTGGGGTCGTCGGGTTGATTGGAAAAGATTCCAGTAGACTGATGGGATTCCTGGAAGTGCATGCCTTAAAGAAATACAAAATATTGTTCTCACGAGTACAGCCCACACCTTACGAAGGGTTTTGTCTATGTAAAAAAAAAATTTTTTTTTTTTTTTTCTTTTGCAGTGGAAAACTTCATGATGCCGTTTCTAAACTTAGGTCCCTGGGCGGGGCCCGGAAAGAAATGAGTACACATCAGAAATCAAAGGAAATAAAATAATAATAATGGCAGAGCAACTCGAATCCGAGTCTATTAAGGCGGTTAGATAATCCCCATTGCAGACGCCTGCTCAGGTACATTTGCGTTTGTCTAACACTCACATTGCCCACCTGTGCTTTATACTGCAACTACGCTGAGCGGAACTTAGTTACAGTTTCTGGGAGAGAGTGCGTTTATGTAGCGTGATCATCAGTCTGAACACGGCTAGCACGTTCAGACCCTCGGTCACGATGACTTGTGACTTCGTGTTAACACAACCACCGACGGCTTCCAAGGAAATCTGTCTATCCAATTTCACTCAAAAGGTTTGGTTCAACTCGTGCTATGGTTTTCAAGAACTTACCAAATATGCCACACACTGGTTTCATCTCCTCCAAACTGATATAACATCAAGAAGGTACCTTCTTGACAAATCGAGCCTGCATCTCATGGTCAGAAAGCGAACGTTCTAACCTCTCGGCCATGAACCCATAGCTCTGTAATATAAGTCTCCCTATATAACAGTAAATGGTGGGCACTTTCCGTGAAGATACAGGAATGTGGTTCTACAAAAGTCCGAAGAAATGCTCAGCATACTGAGAAAATGTATTGCTGTTAGCAAGACGGGCAGCCCAAGTTGCGGGTTACGGTCCTGAGACATCAATATCAAGCAAATACAGTGATTTAAATAACTAGGAAGCGTTATAAGAGACAATGGAAATCCGACACTGAAATCCGAAGGTGCAATAGAACAGCGAAAGAAGCTTTCCGAAAGCTAAGCAAAGTATGAAGAAACAGGAAAAATTAATTATAAAATGAAAAGAAAATGTTAAACCTTTATATAATATCAATCCCTCTCCATGGTAGTGAATGCTGGAAAATTTCCCCGCAGAGGAAGAGAAGACTTGGGGTTCTACAGAATTATGCTAAGAATATCATAAACGGAACATGTAAGCAATAAGGAAGTTTTAAGGAAAATAAAGACAAAAAGGACATTTATACTTAGAATCAGAAAGAGGCTGTTGAATTTCCTGGGACATATAATGAGGAAAGAGGGCTTAGATAATCTGATACTCACAGGACATATTGAAGGAATAACGGTCAGAGAGAAACACTGAGTCTAACGAGCATAAACAGATAGAAAGAAAAGGTATATTAAGTGGACAAGGATACGAAGATATGGAGAATCATGATCGCCTCCTTTCTGAATGGACAGAATTTAAAATAGGAGTCCTTCAGAATCAATTTGATTTTTGTCGTCCCATAAAGATATTAGTCCTGGGTATAACGATAAACTACATCCGGCAGCAAGGCTTCTGATTGAGAGATTGGAGGTTTTGATGAGCATGGAACTAACTCTTAATTGCTATTGTTAACAGGTCCAACGTGACCCGGGGTAGTAGCACCTGTTAGGGTCCCAGTTATAAGCAAACAGTGAACGACCCCCCCCCAAAAAAAAACTATGAAAGTACAAAAATGCATTTTTAGGGTAAAAATACCAGGAATACATTTTTATATAAAAGAATTACCCACAATGCATATTTATAATGAAGTTATAAATAAATTCATCAATCGACAGGAAAGAAGGTTTTATGATGTTTAATCTATATAATATTCAACAATTTCTTAAAGGAATCAAACTGTATTTCAAAATATAACTTCAACGAAACTACAACATAAAATATACATTTCACCGCCTCTAGTAATTATGTCTACACAAATATATATATATATATATATATATATATATATATATATATATATATATATATATAAAAACTGAGTATCACCCGCTATGTATTCACTTGTATAAGTCAAATAACACTTATTACATCCAAGCTCCCAAGAAAATTAATTTTCGACATTAAATAACTCATGAGGAGTTGATATGCCTTTGAACAAATAAATCAAAATTAAATCATTTTAAACTCATGCTCAAAAGTCAAGCACTTTTATATAAAACCTATTTTGATAGAATAAAATATTTTTCCTTGAGTCGTAAAATAATAACAGATTATTTTATTATGTTCTTACAATAATTTTCCACTTGTACGTATTTAAATAGATTATTTCTTTTGTAATTATCTTAATAGGTAGTAATTCTCAAGGCTGATCAATTTTTTACTTAATAGCAATAGAAAATCTATCCCCTCTTTAGGTCCACATGAATCTTATCATAAAACTACTTAATCTACTCTGTAAAAAATAGCGCCATATTTTAAGGCTTTATTATTATGAGAAGGTTTTCATGCGTGTGTATCTGAATACATTTGTCTAATTGTCTTAATAGTAATTCTTATGGAGCGTCAGCTTGTAATAAAATAACAAAAGAAAATCTATCCCCCTCTTTATGTCCAATGGAATCTTCTAATAATAATACTTTATCCATTCTAAAAAAAAATGACGTCATATTTTACGTTCTTATCATTATAACGTTTCCAGACAAGTTCTCATTATTTTACAGTTGGAATGGCTAGATAAACCGTCTTCTCTCGCACTTCTTGAAGCATCTGCAATGTTATTGGTTATGATCTGGCATCTCGTCTTCTCTCACCTCCCACCGTCATAACGCTTCCCAGTGACTTTTCTATGAATATTTTCATGGTTTTGATGAGCTTTCCTCTTTGGTACATTGAATTTAAAAATTTAAGTCTCGTATTAGATTGGCAGATTTTACAGTTGAAATGGCGAGATGTAACCGTAAGTTCTATGTTAGTAGTTTCTTCTCTGGCACTTCTAGCTTGTGGTACTCTCTCTGTGGTACTCTCTTCTGTCTTTTTGTTTTCCTGTCGAATTTGATCTTCAAAAGTGTGTGAAAAAAACACTCAACATAGAACATACGGTTAGACCTAGCCGTTTCAGCTGTAAGATGATTTTACCACTATTTACATTATTCGGACTATTGTCCGAATCTTTGTCGCCATATTTATTACAACGTTTCGGCCGTTGTACGCTCCGGCCTTCTTCAGGTGATTGGAATGTCGAACTGAACCCTTTATTTCGCTCACTGGGGTAGACTGTTCTAGTTCCACGTGCCATGTTTTTTTAATGGATATCAGTTATCCCCTGTTAATTCCCCTCTGCAAGTTCTCCACTGCCTTAACCGGGTATTGAACTCGAACTCTTTGCTGTCACTGGATCTAACCAACGCCTTTATCCACTGTGCCATGTGTCCTCAAGGATAATGTAAACAGTGTACAAAATACCTCATCTCAGAAATATAGACATGATTTTAACAGTCTGCGAGAGTAAGTGTGAGTGCTATGCTTTATAAAAAGCCCAAATAAACAAAACAAAGGCCGCATGTATATACAAAATTTAAAAACTCATGCAAACTAATAAGTCGCTTTTATGTGAATTTTGGTTGCCAGATAATCGCACGAAGTACTCAACACGATTGATTTCCACATAGCTGTTGTTTATCCGGAAAATGTGCCAAATTAATAAAACTGTTGATCTACCTGACACTCGTCGCCCACGTGTTACAGCAAAAATATCTGACTGCAACATAATCCGACTTTTCCCAGCAGAACTTTATTTTTCTGCAAAACAACTTCTAGACTCTTAGATTGAGAACCAGGATATTTAAGTCAGTAGGCGTACCACTGATAAGCTAGTTTTCATACCAGAAGGACACTTTTCACGTCACTAGAAACAAAAGGTTAGCAAAGAAACCCCAGTCAGTACTTGAAAGAGTGATAACAGCTACTGGACTTTGAAAAACCTATTTTCCTCAAAAAAAAAAAAAAAAATAGTTTTAAGAGAAAGATTTTTAAAAATTTCAACCGAAAGCAATTTTGACTGCTTGGTCAATGAATGCCAAATGTTTCCTTATAGGGAAACTTCATGTTCTTTTTTAAATGTTGATTTTAATAGAATTGCAATTAACTCACTTTATATATAAAACGCGTGACATTGACAGTTATGACCAGTTTCGTTTGGGGAACAACTAAATGATTGTCCAAGGAAAGAAATCTGTAGTTCAAAATATAACTTCAACTTAACATCAACAATTTCGTTTTCGGATTGATTGGAAAAGGGTATGAACACATATTGGTGGAGCTTCGGCCCAACTTTAAAAAAATTTTATAAAAAAAATGGATAACGGTTAGGGTTTTATCAAATGTAAAATGTTAAAACAACGGTTCTCGTTCGATCCCCAAAATCAAAGATAATAATAATTAATAATTAATAATAATAATAATAATAATAAACGCACAAACAATTAGAAAGTGACAAAATGTTCCAATGTTAGAAGGGACATCATGCGAAATAACTGATTGACAGAGGCTGAAATTAATGAAATAAAAAGAATTGCAACAAGAATAGATGAACCAACAAAACATTTGTGAACCGGAATCAGGAAAAAAAAGTTGTAACATCACACAAGCCTCAGGTCATAATGAAAAAAACCGAAATACACACAAATCACTGTGAAGATAAGCTGAAAATTTAGAAATGTTGAAAGGTATATATTTTAGTCAGTTTCGTAATAAAACGAGTTCAAAATTCTAACAGAATTATTTATATAGAAAACAAATTAATATACAAAGAAGCCAAGGATGAAAACATGGCCATATAAGTCAGATACAGAATATTGCAATGGAGGAACGAGAACAACTCCCAAAATTACAACCAACAAAGCATAACCTCAAAACTATTAAGCTCTATAATGCAGCACTCAAATTGATTCTGGATGAAGAAGGAAATCTCAATCAATGTTCTCAAATAAACTGAACATAAAAAAAGGCAGTCTAGAAAGAAACGGAAGAGATCGATGCTAGCAAAGAGGAGTAAACTTAAGAACTAGAAAAGGCAGAATTTCGAAAAAAATACAATATCAGGAATGAAAATGCAGTCCTATGCACAAACAAACTGCACTCAAAGAATAAACGCTACGAGAAAAGATCAAGATTCTATAGACAGGATCTTTCAAACTGGTTAACTTTTCCTTGGTCTATATGTTAGAACGAATGAAAAAATAAACAGTTGGCGGGGAATCACAGAAGAAGATGTTAAACACTAAAAATAACTTATGTTACATTTTAAACTTAGTGAGGAGTTACCTTTTTTGTACCAAAAAATAGTGACAAAATATTATAAAATTCAATAAATCTATTTTACGCTCAGACTTGAGGCTGACTTGAAAAGAAAATTTCGTGGTGACGACATAGCGTCCCTTAGTTTCAGTTATGGCGGTAAAAGGGAATTCTTCGTCCTTTATTATTTTGCATATCACTTATAGCATTAACCAGAGTTACAAAATAGCTCAAAAGAAAATAAACCATCTATTTTACATGGATGACCTAGGAATGCTGCAAATGTAAAACAGTGAAGACCAATTTGATAAATCTAAAGTGTTTTACGAGGAATTTAGTTTGTCCAATAAAAGAAGAACCGCATAAATTTTTCATAAGAAAATGAAAGAAATAGTGCGTAAAGAGTACTATCACGACTGGTATTAAAAACTGAATTGAATTTCAGAACAGAATTATGGCCATTAATAACCTTTGCCAAGTGGTCCAATATAGTTTCAACATCTTGAACAACTAAATGACAAGACAAATGGATTCTATATAAGACATCTGATGTAGACCGTCTATACATACCCTAAAGAAGGTGGAAGAATTCAGCTAGAATTGTACAAGACAACAACTATTGGCTTACTAACTCATGGAAACAACAAAATGATTGATAAAATTTGAAACAACATGAAAACAGAAAAAAAATATTCAATAATAAAAGAAGGCAGTAAATACAAACAACATTTACATTTAGTAGATTCTGTAGTAAATCAAAACAGAAGAAGAAACCAACTATTGCAGCAAAAGTGAAAAAAAAGCCAAGGATAAAGCCCTTGAACAGATGAAACAACGCTGGCAAGCCTGCATGGCCAATATCCAGAAGCAAATAAAAATTTTGATAAAAAAAACTGGATTAAAGTCTGAAACAGACCACACCTGGATCCAAAATGCAGGTTCTGTGAAGGGTTTTATCTGCCCCAAATGTAAAATGTATGTGATCTCAAACAGGTTTGTTTGTTTTTTCCTCAAAATACATTATTGTGAAAGAAAAAAATGTCATGTATTTGTCCAGCGGATTTCTATCCTTAGGGCTTTGATTGGGACATATAAAAAATGAGTACACCAGAAATCAAAGATAATAATAATAATAATAATAAAAAAAAAAAAATAATAATACGATAGGTCTTTAATAATAAGAAATCATTTGTAACGATATTGGCACCCACTGAATATAAAATCAGGCATGACAGAGTGGGCCAATATCTGCACTGGAAAATCTGCAACTTCTACGGGAAGGAAACTGAAAGAAAATGGTATGAATACCACCCAGACCCGGTTACGGAGATATGACCTGTTACAATTCTATGGGACTACACAATACACACTGACAGAACAATCAAGGCCAATCGGCCAGATATTATTAAAGATCACAAACAAAAACGGTGCCTCCTTATTGATATGGCAGTCCCTGCTGACTACAATGTATCTTTGAAGAGATTCAAAAAGCTGTCAAAATACAAGGACCTTGAAATAGAAATCTCGAAAATGTGGCATATGGGAACATCAACAATCCCTGTTGTAGTTGGAGCCCTGGGACTGGTTGGAAAAGATTGCAGTAGACTAATTGAAGGGATTCCTGGAAGCCCATGCCTCAAGGAGATACAAAAAATTGTTCTGACAAGTACAGCCTACACTTTACGAAGGGCTTTATCTATCTCATTTTTTTTTTTTTTTGTCAGTGGAAAGTGTCATGATGCTATTTCTAACCTTAGGTCTTCAAGGGACCCGGAAAGAAAATGTAAACGCCAGAAATCAAAGGAAATAATAATAATAACAATAATAATACTTTCAAAGTTCAAGAAAGAGAAAAGCTTAAGTATGACACGGACCTGCGGATTAATGGTGCCTAAATATGGCAAATTCTGGCCACCATTTTCACAGTTTTCTTTAGGGCGTTGGTGTCTAAAAGAGGCTACATTAAGAGATTAAATTCAAATTCTACATTAAGAAAACCGGAATAAAGCTTAATATACATGTTATACCGGAACGTACCTATTTCTATTGTAAATAGATTCTCCCACAGATAAGTAGTAGTAGTAGCAGTCGCCAGTTGAGCTCAGAGTGAGTTGTGTGAGTCAGTCGATGTCGGACATTAAAGTATGAGCACCACAACTAGATTGCTGCGTCATTAACTATTATTTCAAGTTCCTAACTTTTTGTACGTCGGACCATTTTTAGGACCGACTTAGTGAAATACAAGCCTCCACTGTGAAAACTACTTTACAACAATACAATAGCTTCAGAAATCTGTGCTGTTTGGTTTTGTCAATATTCTGCTGAAGGTGATACCAGAGATCGTGTGACTTTATGAAGAACATGCGAGATCTTAGGCCGAAAACAAAAAGCTGCCCGGCGGAAGAAGATGATTATGATGATGAGAAGAAGAAGAAGAAGAAGAAGAAGAAGAAGAAGAAGAAGAAGAAGAAGAAGAAATGATAAAGAAACTCTCAGAAACCATTGGGAACTACAGAGAAATTATGGCATCGAGTGCACAGAGATGTGGTAGGATTATTCGCCATTGTCAGTAGTCGAGAATGAGTGCGTTTCACTTGCGATAAGATGTCATTAAAAGGTTGCTGAAGGATGACAAGGTCGATTAAATATTCAAAGAATTGAGATAAGGGCAACGTGGTGCAATGTTTGGCAAACTTATAAGTTACGCCTGGAATTCACTTGAGCACCTTGACGTTGTTAGCAAACTTGTCTCGCTAGAACACTTACGACTGAGCAGTGAATTCGAATCTAACTGGGTGCCCTATACGTTCGATCTTGTGCCACATCTAAGCTACGCGTGAAAATCATTTCTTCACCTCAACGTGGTGCAATGGTTAGCAAGATTGTTTCATTAGTTCACTCACGAGTAACTAGTGAAATCGATCCTCACTGGGTGCCCCATACTTTCGGCATTGCGCCACATCTATGATACACCAAGAAAACATTTGTTCACATCGACGTGGTGTAATGGTTAGCAAGCTTGCCTCGCTAGAGCAACTGAATAGTGAGTTCGATCCTCACTGGGCGCCCCATTCTTTCGTCCTTGTGCCAAATCCAAGCTAAACTTAGAAAACCGGGAGTTCGATCGTCACTGAGTTCCATATTTCAGTTCTGTTGTTGTTGCTATCTCGTTTGATTCTAATCAGGCAGCACTTTTCACTGCCAATTCAGGAAGTCTTTTGGGCCAATAACACACAAAAAAAGAAAATGTCTCATATTGTGAATATTTAACATCGAAAAAAATAAGAAAAAAATTAATTATTTTTAATAATATGTGGAAACATCCACTCTTTGCCTGATGAAGGTCGCGAGACCGGAAATCCGTGTAGCAAAATTCTGGAAAATAAAACATTTAAAAAAAAAAAAAGTACACATTACAACCAAAAACGTTTGCAGTTTCTCTCTTCTTTTTAATATACACACTTTTCTCTCGTTGGGACTACTATAACCTCTTCCCTATATATATATATATATATATATAAAAAATTAATTGATTTAAAATATGTTTTTTTCGCTACACAATTCTATTTATATATATATATATATATATATGTGTGTGTGTGTGTGTGTGTGTGTGTGTGTTTATCTGTGATGTGTGTTTATCTGAATACTATTGTAGTGTCATAAATAGTAGATAGATATGTACTTTGGAAGATTTGGTGTAAGGGTCTGTAGGCTAATGAAAATATTTCGGACACGCCTTAATAATAATAATAATAATAATAATTTCAAAGACGAAGAAAGAGATAAGCTGAAGAAGTACACGGCTATAGTGGGTCCTCCATACTTTCGGCTTTTTGCCACATCTAAACTTCGCTTAGAAAATCACCGTAGAATTGAGATTATAACTATTTGCAAAGGGGAGACTACTCTGTAATTAACCAAAAAACAACTACTTTTAAAATAGAAAGTTATCTTGTACTAATTTCAAATCAGAAGGAGTCTCGTGCGAAATATCTTTCCACAACTTCCTATACTTTTTAACACTTAGCAATAGTCTTTTTATTATCCTTACTCATCTTTGTTACGCCATCCATTTAAACAAGCTCGTTAGAGAGATTACTCAATGTCTTTTGCTCCCCCCTACCTTTGATATATCTTTGTTAAGTTGTCCAAAACTTCTTTCTTCCTTATCTGTCCTAGAAATTTCAACTGTTTCTGATTCTAAGTATAAGAGGTCTTTCGTTTCAGTTTTCCTTAAAACTTGTCCTTCTTGATATGTTCTGTCCATGGTATTCTCATCATCCTTCTGTAGAACCGCACTTCTGTTGCCTCAAGTTTTGTCCAGCATTTTCTGCCTCATAAGAGAATTGCTATTACATAGAGGACCAGCACAATTTTCTTTGTTTCTAATATATTTCATTATTTAATATATTGCTTAGTTTTCAGGAGCTATCTCTTGCTATTCTCATATTTTCGGATTTCGATGTCATATATTCCATTGTCTCTTAGAACATTTCACAGATATTTAAACTTCTGTACTTGTTCGATGCTGATATCTCCAACTCTTAGATTGCATCTTGGATTTTCTTCTCCTGCTGACGGACATACATTCTGTTTATATACTGCAGAGATACAGAAAGCGATTCTTTTCTTTTCGTGGAGATAAGTCACATGGGTCACGTAACGGACCGCTTCGTGTCGTTACTCTAAACAGTGACGAATGCGGCAGTCAAATTCAGTTTTGTTTTCAGCACGTAAACTGTAAGGTTGCTTTCTTTAGCCGGACAGTGGCTAAATCAAATCTGCCTCCCCTGCAGCTTACAAGTGCATGATGCCGTTTCCCTTTGGGAATAGACTTTTCCCAGTAATAGAATGGAACTCCTCACAGCCCCCAATTTGGTGAAAATCCAATACTCGCTGTTTTTCCCGTTCGTAGGATATGTCCTCGCCTGAGACATAGATGAAACCGGTCTGTTTGATTCTGGAGTCCGAAGCATAGATTCTCCAAACACAGGAGTATCTCAGTATTATATATAAAAAACGTATAATATATATATATATATATATATATATATATATATATATATATATATATATATATTTCGATTATAGGTGCAGTTTAATTTATAATTACATGAATCATTCATACAAAAACAAATATAGAGGTTAATGATTTAAAATCATTAACCTCTATATTTATTTTTTGTATGAATGATTCATTTCTATTTAAATATATATATGATCGAAATAAAAGTATAAAATTTAATATTACAAGACATATTAAACAATAAAAAAAAAAAAAAAAAAAAAAACACAACAACGGGGAAAAAAAAAAAAATATATATATATATTTTTTTTTCCCCTGTTCCTTATTGTACATTTTTCTGTATTAATTTTGAATCTCCCGTTGAAGCCTGAAGAGCGGAAGCGAAACCGGTTGCTTTTCCCCCGTTGTTGTGTTTTTTTTTTATTTCTTTTTTTTTTATTGTTTAATATGTCTTGTAATATTAAAGTTTATACTTTTATTTCGATCATTAAATTTTGTACCTCAAAAATATCTTTAAATATATATATATATATATATATATATATATATATATATATATATATATATATATATATATATATATATATATATATATGCGCGTCTTTGTGTAGATATAGATTTGTACATGCCTCAGTAGTATAAAAAGTCTCTCTGAGAACAAAGCATGTTTGTCATTCTTTTTCCTTTCAGCCATTCCTTTCCGTCCGTGAACTACGGTGTTATTATACCATGGATATAATAATGCTCATAATGGGGGAAATATAAATCGAAGAATAAATTATTCTTCTATAGCTCACTCCCACTACAATATAATTAATGTTTAGTCTTTTCTCTTTACTTTTCTTCACTAACTTGTCTAGGATGACCTTTAGTCTTCTTTCTCTGCAATATTTTTTTATTTTCTTAAGATTGTGCCCACTGATAATAAACCTTGCTAGAATGTCTAGCTTTCTTCTTAAAAATTAGAAGCTTTGGCAGACTGTTACTTTCATGGTGTTCAGTTCCGTCAGATCAAAAACTGTAGATTTCTACCAGAGCTTGTCCCTGTTACTAAATAATATAACGCGCTGCGAGACAATGGTTGACAAGCTATCTTTCGAAGGGCATTGTTACCACCGTGAATTTGGTTCTCATTAATCCCTCTATATTCGTTGCCTTGTGCCAGATGCCACTATGCTTTATAAATACCTCGAAGGAAGTTCTGCTTACGTTTGAGCGTACATGTGAGATTCGTATCTTATTGCAGACTGAATAAATAGAGATTTGAATGTGCCAGCTTCAGACCTTGGTTACAAATGAAACAGACACCAGTCGTCGGCAAGATACGATCACGGGAAGTAAGAAATATTTGAATACGATGTGTATAAATGTAGATGTGTATATCTGTCTACATTACGTGAAAATGTCTTTGCAAATATGTCTGCCAAAAAAAAAAAAAATTCCCCCCGAGAATTTTGAATGTTTATTTCGTTTTCTTGTTTATTTTGGGTTTTGTTTTTTGTTTCGATATTTTAATGGCTAGAATATCAATTGCAAAAAAACAAATCCTTACCAACGATAAAGGCATGAACTCAAAATGGCACACTTATTATTCTTCGGGGAAAAAATAACACCGAAATCGTTTTGATTAGGACATTCTAAATTCATGATGAAAGCCAGAACGCATTCCGGGTATGATTTGTCTGAACTGTTACCCTCAGGGCGACATTTTACTTCTATGACAAAATTGTTTGAGGGAAAGCTTTTATTCTTGGGCTCTGCGTAAAATGAACGCTGTCGCACGGTGGCAATATTCAACGTATTTTTAATCGTTGTTAGTTTTCTTCAGTCGATGCTATGCTTATATTTGTTTTCATTTGTGATGTGTGTGCGTGTTTCGTTTCTTTTTGTTTGTTTGTTTGTCTATGTGAATGGGGAGGGTTGTTGTATTTCTGGAGACTTCTGTCCAATGTCATAGTGCATTGCTCAGTGACAAGAACAAAAATAATTTAATAAATGTATAAACCCGAAAGTCGATGAGAATTGAACTCACATTAGAATGGGAAAAGCATCGAGACAATCTTCAGTATCATCGCTCATGTATTCATTTTTCCCACTTTTCTCTCTCTCTCTCTCTCTCTCTCTCTATCTATCTATCTATCTATCTATCTATCTATCTATCTATCTATCTATCTATCTATCTCCCCTTCATTCTTTCTTTCTTGACTTCTCTCTGTTTTTCTCTTTTCTGTTTTCCTCTCTGCGCGGAATAAAATATATAGACATTCAATTCTTTCGATCCCACAGTCTTTCTTTCGTTCATCCTGTCTTCCTTTCTTCACTTAATATAATATAGAGACTTCTTTCTTTCTTTTTTGTTCCCTTCTTTTATTCTTTCTTTCTTTTTTGCTTGTTGTTATCTTGTTATCTTGTTTTCTTTCTTTCTTTCTTTCTTTCTTTCTTTCTTTCTTTCTTTCTACACGTAACGACGTTTTCTTTATTTATACACGTAACGACTGTTCTTTTTCTTTCTTTCGTTCTTTCTTTCTTTCATTTTTCCATTCTTTCTTTCTTTTTGTAATAGAATGTATAGATACTTTTATTTCTCTCTGTTTTTAATACTTTCTTTCATTCTTTCTATCTTCTTTTCTACGCGTAATAAAATTTATGGACATCTTCCTTCCTTGCTTGCTGGTTTTCGTCGATACTTTCTTTCTATATGTAACAACTTTCTTTCTTTCTTCGCGTAGTGACTTTTGCTTTCTTTTTCTCTTTCTTTCATTCTTTCTGTCTTCCTTTCTACACGTATTAAGATATATAGATTTCTTTCTTTCTATCTTTCTTTCATTTTTTCTCTTTTCTTTTTTTTTTTTGTCATGCTTGCTTGTCTTCGTCCTTTTTTTCTTTCTACACGTAATCATTTTTCTTTCTTTCTTTCTTCACCTTTTACTTTTTTTCATTATTGCTTTATCACTTTCTCCAACGCTTAAAATATATCAACTTCTTTCTCACTTTCTTAATAGCTTACTTTCGTCTTTTCTTTCTACACGTAACGACTTTTTCTTTCTTTCTACACGTAACGATAATTTTCTTTCTTTCTTTCTTAACTTTTTTATTTTCTTTCATACTTTCTGTCTTCCTTTCTATTCGTAATAAAATAAATCGAATTCTTTCTTTCTTTCATGATTTCGTCCTTTCTTTCTTTCTATACGTAACGATTATTTCCTTCTTTCTTTCTTTCTTTCTTTCTTTCTTTTTTTCTTTCTTTCTTTCTTGCTTGCTTGCTTGCTTTCTAGCTAGATTGCTTTCGTCCTTTCTTTCTACACGTAACGATTTTTTCTTTCTTTTTTATTTTTCTGCTTTTTCGTTCTTCCTGTCTTTCTTTCTACACGAAATAAAATATATAGACTTCTTTATTTCTTTCTTTCTTTCTTTCTTGCTTACTTGATTTCGTACTTTCTTTCTATACGTGACAACTTTTTGCTTTCCTTCTTGCTTTAGTCCTTTCTTTCTTTCTTTCTTTCTTTCTTTCTTTCTTTCTACATGTAATGGAATGTGTGGATACTTTTCTTTGTATTTTGCTTTCGACCATGTCTTCTTTCTAGACGTACATATATATTTTCTTTCTTTATAGACGTAAAGACATTTTTTCTTTCTTTCTTTCCTTCTTTCTTTCTTTCTTACTTTCTTTCTTTTTTCCCTCCTTCCTTTCCTTCTTTCTTTCTTTCTTTCTTTCTTCCTTTTATTTCTTTATACAGGTAATAGAATGTATAGACTCTTTCTTTCTTTCTTTCTCTCTCTCTCTCTCTCTCTCTCTCTCTTTGTCGATTCACTTCTTTTTTCTTTCGCCCTTTGATTTCTAGCGTATACCTATTTCTCTAAGATTTATTTTATCTCTTCAAAACCTTTCTACTGTAGCCTATTTACCATTCCACAGATACACACACGCACAAACACATACACACAGACACACATATATATATATATATATATATATATATATATATATATATATATATATATATATATATATATATACATGTATATGTATATATACACACACACACACATATATATATATATATATATATATATATATATATATATATATATATATATATATATATATATATATACTGTCCCCTTTTATTCACCTTCTGCCGTATACATCTTTTATTCATATCTGCTGGCGTCTCTTTTTTTTACCCTGGATTTTTTGCTTACCATTTCCCCAATTCCGTGGCATTCTAATGACATGTTTTCCCCAAAAGAATGGTTCAGGGAAAGAAACTCTTTGCCAAAAGAGCATTCCTTTTGGAAACGACGTTGCGTGACAAACTGCCAAATCAATAATTGATATCCAAGGACAAACGGATAGAAGACGAAGAAAAAAAGATCAGGCTCCATTCCAACTTGTCTGAAATTTCATGAGAGGCGACCAAAGGACTTTTTTTAAAAAATAAATTCCTATTCTTTTTATTTTCATCTTCTTCCTTTTTTTATTTTATTTCTTCATTTTTGGTTTATTTTTTATTCATGATAAGAAAATTTGGATGCTTGACAAAAATTTATTTAAAAAAAGACGACATATACACAGACATTCACATTCGGACATATGCACACAAATAAACGTTGTCTAACTCAGTATCTTTTTAGCTATCTAATTTATATACTAATCTTCACCCAATTGAATGCCCGAGAGCCACTGAAGGTAGAATAATGAATGAGGTGTGTGATATAAACGTAAGAAGAGGAAGTAGAAAGTGAAGATTATAAAAGAAAGATAGCTATATACTTGAATAGGTCTTCTGGGAAGTCCCATCGCGTCAGACCGCGGTTCTCGGGAAGAAGCTTTCTGAGGGCAATGTCATTCTTGCGATTACGAGAGGAATCAGGATGATTTGACTGTATACATGGTATGGCGGTTTTTAGCAGTGAAGCAAAAGAATACAAATAAATTTGGTTACAATGAAAAAAATATTCTTTAAAAAAAATATTCTTCAAAAATATTCTTTGAAAAGTTTTGAAACTACAAGCATCACTCGTTTCGCGCACATGTGTAGACATAGTAATATGAACAAAGCCAAGTAATTGTGAACCAACACGGTAATTTTCTCTCTTCCCTTAATAATGAAACCAAAAAGCTTCTCCGTGAATATGAAAGGATCCAATTGAACATAAGTAGGTAAACTTGTTTGTCTGAATTATTCAATGAAAAAAACGAGTCTCGCCGAAAATATGCTGTCAAAATATACGCAGATATATATATATATATATATATATATATATATATATATATATATATATATATATATATGAAAGGCTCAAACACTAATATGCCATGGTTATAATTTATCACATTGGAATCGTAATCACTATCAATTCATCAGACGTACAAATCTGTAGGTCTGATGAATTGTATCGTGATTATGATTCCAATGCAATGTAATAAATTATAGCCATGGAATATTAGTGTTTGTTTTATATTATATTCTTACTCTGTCCTAGACATTGGGTTCTAGCTGGATTCTATCCTCTTGGGAATTCATATATATATATATATATATATATATATAGTTTAAGAAAAACTAGGTAATCCTTATGGGTAAACCTAAGGAGGATAAAATCCAGAGAGCTCAATGTAATTCCAGAGCAAATAATTTAAATAAAAACAGACCACTTTCAGACCAAGTTCCATGTAATAAATTATTTCACCACAGCCCTTTTAAAAGAACTGCGATATTTGGACCATTGATATTATCTATCTATCTATCTATCTATCTATCTATCTATCTATCTATCTATCTCTCTCTCTCTCTCTCTCTCTATATATATATATATATATATATATATATATATATATATATATATATATATCAGTGGACACTGAGGTCACTGCCAAGCGGCGTCAATCTGTTTCATGCTTGAACGACACTTGATGTTGATCTCAATGTCCAATTTTAGATTTACATTCGCTCTATGTTTGATACTGAGGGTTTTTACCCATAAATAGAGCATGGCTGAAAACTATATATATACTATATATGCGCGTTACTTATTGGAAATCGTTCAATATCAATGATAGAGCTAACATATTTACTTAGATTGAGGTGAGTTTGTGAGCCTGGGTCTTACGATCTCTGCGATCATCTTACAAACTGATTAATTTTTGAAATTTTGGATTTATTTATGATTAAATAGTCGCCTCAGATACGCCCACTCCCATAACTGTTCATATATGTTTATGTTTGTGTGAGTTGCAATGCGTGAACGTGTGTGTGTGTGTGTGTGTGTATGTGTACATATGAGTGGTGTTCTGACGACAATGTTTCCTCCCACTGCCATAAAAACACCTATATACGCAACCATAAATAAATCCAAAATTTCCAAAATTATTCATTTTCTGACGATCGCATGGTCACAAACTCACATCAATCCAACTAAACACAGACACACACACGCGCACACACACACACACACACACACACACACACACACACATATATATATATATATATATATATATATATAATGTATTTAGGCAGCAATCATTCATTTATGCATCTTTCATTAAAAACTGTCTGAATGTTCTATAGTTCCGAGCGATTTCGGCTCTGCTTTTAAACATTATCGAGGATGATTTTATTTTTTCTGTTTAATTGAGTGTTTGTGTTATGAGTATTAGATTCTCCAGGCCCTCCTTTCTCATTACGTGTTCCAGAAACTTCAGCTGCCTCTTCCTGATGTTAAGTATAAGCCTCCTCCTTGTTTGCATCCTATCCAAAACCTCATCGTTGTTCACACGCTCGGTTCATGATATCCTTAGCATCCTTCTGTAGAACCATACCTCCGTCGCCTCGAGTCTCTTCTTCATCTTTGAGGAAATCATCCAACATTCGCTGACGTAAAGAAGGACAGATGTCACGTAATAGTTGAGTATTCTTTTCTTTGTTACCAAAGAAATCCTCCTGTCTCGTAATACCCTGCCCAACTTTTGGAATGCGTCCTTAACTATCCCAATAAGTCTACGGATCTCAATGTCGCATTTACCATCCTCTGTCAGAACGCTTCCCAGATATTAAAACTTTAGAGTCCGCTTGATTCTAGTGTTCCCGACCTTCAGATCGCATTTCGGGGTCATCCTTTTACTGATGACCATGCATTCTGTTTTCTTCTGTTTATCCCTGTTGACACTGTGGGTTTCGGCCTCGACAAACATCAGACCCACTCCCGCAGGTACGTCAACCAGGCGCGATCAGATCCAGGCCAGCTTCCTGTTCTCTGTTGTATAAATTCGCGAAATTTAGCATGTATAGTTTTTGTTGGGTTTGTTGAGGAATATTTCTTTCGGTATTTCATTCATTGAAATTTTGTTTTATTTTTTCTGCGTAATTTGTTTACATATTTAATGTCGTTGAATTTCCCCGACAGTATTTTTGGCGGTTAATACAATTCGTTTTGTGTTAATATATTTTCCTGTTTTCTTTGGGATTTGTTCATTTGTGTGTTATTTATATGTGTATATTTTTAGTATTATTTATATGCGTATATTTTTAGTATTATTTATGTGTGTATATATTTTAGGATTATTTATGTGTATATTTTTATTATTATTTATATGTGTATATATTTTTAGTATTAATTATATGTGTATTTATTTTAGAATTATTTATATGTGTATATTTTTAGCATTATTTATATGTGTATATATTTTTAGTATTATTTATATGTGTATATATTTTAGAATTATTTTATGTGTATATTTTTAGTATTATTTATATGTGTATATTTTTAGTATTATTTATATGTGTATATATTTTAGGATTATTTATGTGTATATTTTTATTATTATTTATATGTGTATATATTTTTAGTATTAATTATATGTGTATATATTTTAGAATTATTTTATATGTATATATTTTAGCATTATTTATATGTGTATATTTTTATTATTATTTATATGTGTATATATTTTTAATATTATTTATATGTGTATATATTTTAGAATTATTTATATATGTATATTTTTAGCATTATTTATATGTGTATATATTTTTAGTATTATTTATATGTGTATATATTTTAGAATTATTTATATGTGTATATTTTTTAGTTTAATTTATATGTATATATTTTTAGTATTATTTATGTGTATATTTTTAGTATTATCTATATGTGTATATTTTTAGTATTATTTTATATGTATATATTTTAGGATTATTTATATGTATATTTTTATTATTATTTATATGTGTATATATTATTAGTATTATTTATATGTGTATAAATTTTAGAATTATTTATATGTGTATATTTTTAGCATTATTTATATGTATATATTTTAGTATTATTTATATGTGTATACTTTTAGTATCATTTATATGTGTATATTTTTTAGTATTATTTATATGTGCATATATTTAGTATTATTTATATGTGTATATATTTTAGTATTATTTATATGTGTATGTTTTTTAGTATTATTTATATGTGTATATTTTTTAGTATTATTTATATGTGTATATTTTAGTATTATTTTTTATTGTATATTTTTAGTATTATTTATGTGTATATTTTAATATTATTTATGTGTATATCTTTTACTATTATTTATATATATACAAAAATAATAATTAAATACAAGAATATTAATTAAACATTTTAAGTTTGATTTGTGTGTAATTTGCGGCTACTAACCAAAACATCTCGAGACTTTATCACACAGCTGTGAAAATTAATTGAAACAAACGAATAATTCCATTATTAACTTTTTATCCGTATTTTTCCAATGGAACATGACCCAGTGCACATATTAGGACTTCGTATTTCCGTCTCCACAAAGTCGTTCCTTGCAGATTGACCACAGATTCTCGTTTGAATTTAAATCAGGAGCGTTTCCAGGCCAGTTTATAGTTCTTGGATTTGCTCACTGGTAAAGCTTGCCTGTTTTTTTGTGCAGCGTTACAATTTTTGTACGCTTCCTTGGAGTAACATCCCTCGTAGACAATAGCTGTAGGACACCTAATCGACAGTCGAGATAATAGTGTCTGAGCGTAGTAAAACTCTGATGTAACCACGGATGACGCGATATTTTTCATGGCCAAACTGATTTCATGATACAACTCGAAAATAGATTCATATTAGTGCATACCACTGCAAATGACCTAATCTGAGGAAAGAAAAAAAAAAAGGAATCGATTACACCCTGTCACTCCAGTGGGTCTAAAACTGACGGTATGACGATAAAAAGCACACTAAAGCAGTTGCGTCAATTAATTTGCACACGAGTGTATATTGGCATTTTCTTTTCAAGAATTCCAGTTACTTCCAGTGAGGAATAAATTGATCTCTTACTGGATTTTTTCAAGGTTCTAAATTTCAGTCATGTTCTAGATACATCTTTAAATGTTTATTTTTTTTCATTCTTTCTTACTATTTCCCGCGTTTTGTCTCTCAATTTCGCTGTATTTCTCTTTCTTTCACTGTCCCTCATTCAATTAGTCTTTCTTTTTTTCTCTTTCTTTCAGATATTTTCTCTCTCCTGCATTTCTCCCCACATATGTTTTTACCTTACTCTTTCGCTCTTTCTTGCCCTCTTTCTCATCTCTCTCTCTCTCTCTCTCTCTCTCTCTCTCTCTCTCTCTATTGCTCTTTCGCGCTGTCTTTTACATTTCTTTCTTTTATAGTTTGTTTTCACTAGCTTTCTCAGCTTTTCTTTCTTTTTTTTTTGCATTTCTTTTTAATTTTATCTCTCTTCTATTCTTTCTCATAACCACTCTCACTCTCTCTTCTGCCTCTCTTTTTCATTCTCTCTCGGCCATTTTCTGTTTCGCCTTCTCCTTTCTCATTCTTTCTTTTTTCCTTTAATCTTACTTTCTTTTTCTCTCTCCCATTCTTTCTCTTCTTCTTTCGTCTTCTCTTTTCTCACTCTCTTTTTATCTCCCTCGTTCTTTCTCTTCTCTCTTTAGATTTCCCTCTTTTTGTTCTTAGATTTTTTTTTCTCTCATTTTCAATTCTTCCTTTTTCTTTCTCTTTAAAATTTCTCCTCTTTATATATTTCGCTTTCTCTCTCTTTCTCCCTTCTTGTCTTTTCTTTCTCTCTCTTTTCGTCTTTCTTTCTCTAAATCTGTCTCTTATTTTTCTTACTCTTTTTTGCTATCTTAATTGTTCTTCAGATTTTTTTCTTTGTCAGCCTTTCTGTCTTTCTTTCTTTCGATTTAACACGTTATCACTCCCTTACGCTGTCTTTTTCTTTCTTCTTTTTCTTTTTATCTATTTTATCTCTCAATCTCTCTCTCTCTCTCTCTCTCTCTCTTTCTCTCTCTCTCTTTCCTTCTCAATTCCGAAGAAAGAAATAGACAAGAAAAAACAATATGATTAAATTAACTGGCAAATTCGATTTATTTATTTATTTATTTAATTGGGATTCGCCGTTTAATCTACGCGGGTCATTTGGTGCAATTAATTTAGGGATTTTTCGGCCCTAAAAAAATCCAGCCTTGCCTGGATCTGGTACCGTTTATTTTTACAATAAACCATTCAATTTTCTTTTATGCTCCGCTGATAACAAGAACGGAAAACAAAGGCTGCATATTGTAATTACAGTCTGACAGATTTTTATCCTTTTAATCAAAATCCTTTTCATCGATTTATTTTCACTGGATAATTATTTTAACTTTTTTTTCCTTTTGATCATTCCTTCCATTCGAGCAGATTTTCCAATTTCGTTTTATTCATCACCGGCTGTCGATAATTAATTAGTAGAATTATATTTAGTAAACTAGCACCAGACATACTGCCCTCTACTCTTAACTCCTATTAACAACGCGCCCTCTACTATTTTAACCTTGTGGCAGACTGTGTTACTTTTAGAAATATCTAAGAAGCATCTTGTATAGAGAAATCATTATTTTATGCCTTTATATTCCTTGAGGAACGTAAGGTCGTAAGGAATCGTAGCGGTTTCTATAATAAGCCAGTTTTTATGTGATTAGGAGAATAAGGTTTTGAATTCAGATTTTCCCTTCTCCAAGTCTATAGAACTCGGTCTGTCTTTCTATTTACCATAACTGGGCGGGGGGAGAAGAAGAGGATTCGTACCTTTTCCCAAGGGTATTAGCACGTAAGTGAATGGAATGGATTCGACTGGAATTCGAACTCGGCCCTCCGCTATCCATTATTCCATCGTGCCTCCTATAGAAAAATCATTAGTAGACTCAAACATCTGACAAAATTTTGAAGACAAAAACATAGAATAAAGTATTGAAGACAAAATCATAGAATTCAGTAATGAAGACAAAATCGTAGAGTTCGGTATTGAAGACAAAATCATAGAATTTAGTATTGAACAAAAAATTATAGAATTTAGTATTGAGCACAAAATTATAGAATTCAGTATTGAAGACAAAATCGTAGAATTTAGTATTGAGCACAAAATCATAGAATTTAGTATTGAGCACAAAATTATAGAATTCAGTATTAAAGAGAAATCATAGAATTTAGTATTGAGCACAAAATTATAGAATTCAGTATTGAAGACAAAATCATAGAATTCAGTTACAAAAAATTAGAATTAATACTTAGTTAACCATCTTCGGGATATTATGATACCTTAATTCATTCTATTTTTATTATTTATATGTGTATATTTTTTTTTACTATTATTATATGTGATAATTAATGACTTCATCATCGCTAAACTAATTTTCTGTCATCTGGATTTTTTCATCCCAAGCAAAGCGATAAAGCCACTAAAACGCAAGAGTGTGATACTGAAAATGAAAGTTTAATCATTATTAAGGAGAAATAATGATTAAAGTACAGGTATTAAGGAAATAGAGGTCGATTGATATTATATTTATATTAAAAAAAAAAAAAACAAAGTTAACCGGAAATCAAGACGCAAAGAAAGAGAGAGAGAGAGAGAGAGAGAGAGCGTTCCACAAGCGAGAAATGCGAGAGAAGAAACTGTTATCATAGAACTTACGGTTGCATCTAGCCATTTCAACTTTAAAATGATAAGACCTAGCTGCCAATCTAGTACTGTACTTAAATTTGTAGAATCGAGGTACCACGGAGGAAAGCTCATCAGAACAATGACAATATGAATAGAAAAGTCATTGGGAAGCTACGTTACGATAGTTGGACATTAAAGCAGTCAAGATGCCAGATCATAACCAATAATATTGCCGATTATTCTTTAGAGTTTATTCAAGAATCTCAGGATACATAGCAAAATCAGCAGACCCGACGAGACAGCAATATTCAATGCATGGGCGAATGGTAGACATATAAAAGTGTAAAATACATCCTGAAAAGAAAAAAACTGTCTATAACGACGATGTGAACAAAACATTCCTTGTAGCAAACCTAGCAACTGATTCAATATAACCCTTGTGCAAATTAATTGAAACAAAACGAATAATTCCGTTATGTACACTATTGCCCTCATCTTTGTCGCAATGTTTATCACAACGTTTCGGCCTTTGTAGACTCCGGCCTTCTTCAGGTGGTTGGAATGTCGAACTGAACCCTTTATTTCGCTCACTGGGGTAGACTGTTCTAGTTCCACGTGCCATGTCTAATGAATGTCAGTTATCTCCTGTGATATATTCCCTTAAAGAATCAGCACATATGCTAGGCCACAAAAATCTCCTGAGCCGACCAAGCATAGAAATGAATACTATGCGGGAACCAGTAATAAGGAGTGCCAGAGAAAAGTGATAATAACAAAAAATTTGCAATAATAGCTCTGGTAATATACATGTAATGATAAGAGCAAAAATTGCAATATGAACACTGGTAAAAAAAGTTTGCTAAAGATATTAGGTTTATAATACCCAGAAATTCACACACAGATGTCCTCAAGGACACAGGGCACAGTGGATAAAGACGTTAGTTAGATCCTGTGACAGGATCCAAAGAGTGTGAGTTCAATACCTTGTTAAGGCGGTGGAGAACTTTGAGAAGGAAATTAACAGGAGATAACTGACAACCATTAGACATGGCACGTGGAACTAGAACAGTCTACCCCTGTGAGAGAAATAAAGGGTTCAGTTCGACATTCCAACCACCTGAAGAAGGCCGGAGCGTAGAACGACCGAAAAGCTGTGATAAACATGGCGATAAAGATGAGGACAATAGTACGAATAATGTAGTGTACATAATACCTCATCTCATAAATATAGACAAATTCCGTTATTATTTACTTTTTCAATCCTATTATTCCAATCAAATATGAACCAGTGCACATGTTAGTACTTCGTAGGTCCATTCCACGAAGTCGTTCCATGCAGATTGACCACAGATTCTCGATTGGATTTAAATCAGGAGAGATTCCGTTCCGCTCTATAGTACTTTGATTTGCTCATTGATAAGGCTTGCCAGTGTGTTTGTGCAGCGTTACACTTTTCGTACACTTCCTTAGAGTAACGTCCATCGCAAACAATGGCCGTAGGACAACTAATCGACAGGTGAGACAATAGTGTCTGCGTGTGATAAAAATCTCATGCAATCACGGATGACGCAGTATCTTTAAATGCCAAACAAATGTGATCATACACCCCGAAAATGGATTCATATTACTGCAAGCCACTGCAAACGACCTAATCTGAGGAAAAAATATCGATTACACCCTGTCACTCCAGTGATTCTTAAACTGGCCGTATGGTGAAAGAAAGGAAACTAAAGCGTTTCTTTCAATTAATTTGCACAGGGGTGTACTCCTTCTAGTGGAGAAGGTGCAAGTGTCATTTCTTGGAGGTTGTGTTATGGATGCAAATTACAAGACCATTACTCTCTTTAATATTTCTTCAATATGATTCCATACGACTTTAAGTGATCAAATCATTAAATTAAAAAATAATCTAGTTTGTTTAAGATATATTTTAAGATATTCAGCTATTAAATTAAAAAAAAACGCCCTGCGTTTTATTTGTTACTAGCAGCTGTTCGATCAGAAAAAGTGTTCAATTAGAATGAAGCAAAAACAGCATCATGTTTAGATGTAACAGAGTCTTTTTCAATTACTTTAAAGTACTTTCATTAAAAAAACATTTTTAATCAATGCAATTACTGATATAAGAGAAGTAGTCTGTATTTATTCAATCAAAGTTAGCCAAGGACATGAAGGGGTAAAACAGGCAACATGAAGACCCACTTCAGACCACAATTATTTTGGAGTATTTGAAATTCAATTTGTCAGTGTGCTACCAGGGATGTAAAAGAAGATACATTTCTAAAACAATTGTTAAGTTTGATGAAAATTGGTTGAAAGATCAACGAAAAATTAGGAAGTACCATTAAAAATCGCCATTTTTCGCTATTTACGTGGGATTTCACGATATGGGTGGACTCAGTTATCAAGTTAAATGACTGTTAAACAATCAACTTATTGTTGGCTACAATTGAGTGAAGTCTGTATTAGATTGCTTGAAAATTGAGGAAATTTTTAGTTTAAAATTTGTGTTGAAATCATTTTTGTTGAAATCGAATTTACGTTTTCGCGGTTTCTCGCTAAACGCAGCGGCGTAGAAATAAACATGAAGCATCATTGAGCTCGTCATGATGTAAGTAACCTACATCCCGTGTGTGAATGATATCGGAGGAAAAATGTTGAATTTATCGATTTTGGATCGGATTTATCGATGATTGATTTTTTTTTTTTAATTATCGATTATTTACGCTAAGAACCTATCTATTACATTGTACAATGTATGTGCCAAGTTTGGTCAAAATCGGTTGGATGGATCACGAGTGAAAAAGTATCACACAGACGGACAGACAGGCACACAGACATTTTCTGTTTATATACAGTGTAACCCGGATATAAGAGAGTTGTCGGGACCGGAGAAGAAGTCTCTTATATCCGGGTTTATCTTATATCCGGGTTTGGTCTATTTTATATACATTAACACAGGCTCTAATTTGGGACCAGAGAAAATCCGGGTTTCTCTTATATCCGGGTCTCTTATATCCGGGTTACACTGTATATACATTAGTTCATGCAATGACAAATAAAAAAATGTCAGTTTTGCTATGGGTTGCAGTTTTCCCCAGGGGTTGCAAAAAATGTGAAGAAGTTAAATGCTAACAGGTGCTCTGAAAAGTACCTTAACAAATATGCGAACTCCTATTATAATGTAACGGAGAAATTATATTGCAATCTGATCCTCACTATGCACTTATCTGACGATAAACTTGTTATGGTCAACGAGTCATTTTACCTATACCAGGTACACGTCGGATGTCATCCACTGTCAAACCCCACTCAACAGGGAGACTCAAAAAATAACCTCTTCTGTTCTTCAGTGTAGCAAAATGAACGCAAATGTCTGAGTTCCAAACCTATTAGGTCGGTGCAAAAATAATGATGTAATAATGTCGTTTTTTGACGTTAAAAAATACGTCAAAAACGACATTATTACGTCATTATTTTTGCACCAACCTAATAGTTCTCAATATAGTTTCCTCCGTAGTTAATTGTGTTATCCCGCCTTTGGAATGAGGGCGTATAAACCCGACTCGTTGAAGTTTTTTAGCTTCTTTTTCCATATGTGAGTTAACCTCATAATTATTGAAGAGCTGATGCCCTTCGAATGTCCCCTATCATATTTGTAGCTCTGGAAACTCTTAGGCAGCAATCAGAACACATTTCGAAGAGAACTTTGAATAGACAAGAGCCTTACGAAACGACATGGCTACTATGATTCACCTTGAAGGATTTCACAGTGATTTGCAATAGAGAATCTTGGGTAATGCGAACAGAGATAATAATATTTTTTTTCATTTATTTATCAACCATAAAGAAATTTCCCTGCCTCCTACCAAAATGGCTGATGCTCACCTCTACGAGAGCGTCTCTCTGTGTCTTCTTGGCCTCATGTTTTCCACTAACCTGAGGTGGAACAACTACATTTTTTTTTTAAGCGTTTCACCCCAAGCAAGGCGAGAAGCCACTAGGACGCAAGAGGTTACAGAAGAGCAGATAGGAGTGATAGAAGAAAGGATGAGGAGAAGGGTAGTGGACAGATCAAGGCATTCAATCAATAGTTTCATCTACCGCAAGGAAAGTTGATATTCTGCTCGCACCAAAAAGTTTTTCAATGTATGAGTCCATCCTTCAAATCTACAAATCTAGCCTTCGTTCTTGCATTGAATACTGTTGCCATATATGGTCAGGTGCACCCGCTGTTCATCTCGAAGTTCTTGGCAAAATCCCAAAACGGATATGCAATGTGATAGGTCCTGACCTGGCATCTCGACTCCAGACGTGATATGGCTTCTCTTTGTCTTTTCTACAAATATTTTCATGGCATCTGCCCTGAAGAGCTACTTTCATTTGTACCCCAACTGCATGTATTTAAGCGTGCTACTAGGTTGGTATCTTGGTCCCACCCTTTCACTGTCGAAACAGTTAAATGCAACCGCCCCTTCTACTCCAATAGCTTTTTATATTGCACTGCCAAATAATGGAACTCCCTTCCTCTTACTTACTTCCCTGATAGCTATAATCTTCAAATATCGAAATGTAATGTCAATCGACATCTTCTGATCCTCATCCTTTTCTTTATCCTTTCCTCAAACATCCGGCTTTACTCTTGTTCACACTCTCTGTAATCCCTTGCGTGCTTGTGGCACTCCCGCCTCGCTTGGGGTGAAATGCTTAAGCAAAATATTACTATAGTTTAAGTATCTCAGAAAAGGATGCGTTTCCTCATCAGATGTATTTAACCCAAACAGCGAAAAGTTCCTGTGAGTATTAGAAAACTTAACAGGATTTTCTAGCGGATAATGTTCTTAACAACATTTGATACATAGATGAAAGCGGATGATAAGAGACAACGTCAGATTTGAGCGACGTATTGGGTACATCAAAATCGATCAGATACTAAAATTCAAGTATACGGGAAACACCGAAATACGAAGTCGCATAGAAGTAGCGAAAGATGTCTTTGAGAAACTAAACAAATCATTAAAAGACAGGAAGACATAAAGAGATGTTAGAATATATGTACAATATTTGTAAATGAAAGCAGATAGTTTTACCTGAAGATCTTTGCTCTATGGTATCGAGGCGTTATAAATTTAAGCGCAGTGCCAGATTGGCGGAGAGATCTCATCATTTTAATGTTGAAATGGGTAGAGTAACCGTAAGTTCTATGCTAACAGTTTCTTCTCTCGCACTTCTCACTTGTGGAACTCTATTTCCGCTTCTTCCTTTTTGATTAAACTTGATCTTCAAAAATTAAAATTCAGTGTCAATTGTTATATATATATATATATACTATAGGCCTGATTTTATTGCCCCCATCTCGATTTAGAATAATCGCCCTAAAATTGAAGTTTTCATGCCTTTTTCAAAACTAATTTCCTATCTCATTTGGTTCAGAGAAACTTTCTCATTCTGAAGGGTTTTAACATATATTCTATAATAATAATAATAATAATAATTGTAAGATACCCAAGAAGCACAAAATCGAAACCACTGAGAGATGATATGAGCACCAACCAGACATAGTTAACCAAAATAACGATGTAACTATCCTCTGGGACATGCCAATTCAAACGGACAGGGAAATAAATGCCAACACACCTGATATTATCATAAAAGACAAAAAATTCAGGAACTGTATGATTATTGACATAGCATTATCATCTGAAAGAAAAACTTCCATGAAAATTATCGAGAATTGTTCAAATACAAGGAGCTGGAAATCGAGATTAGCAGGACGTGGGGAATGAAGTCTGAGACTGTATCAATAGTAATCGGAGCTCTATGCCTCGTGAGAAAGGGAATGGACGATTTTACTAAAAGTGTCCCGCATAACATCAATATACAAGTTACACAGAAGACCGCCCTACTAAGAACATTACATATACTAAGAAAAATGCTATCAGTTAAATGACAATTCTCCTATAAGGCCTAAGGACCATAGTTTGGGCCCGGCTCTACAGGATACAAAGCAGGAAACACACACAAACAATAATAATAATAATAATACACATAGACAAAACCATCAAATCTAATCGCCTAGAATTCTTTATTTGAGACCGCAAACGAAAAATTGCCTCCTTATTGAAATGGCAATCCCTGCAGACTGCAATGTATGTTTAATGATCTTCAAAAAGCTATCAAAATACAAGGACCTTGAAATCGAAATCTCAAAAATGTGGCTCATGAGAACACCAACAATCTCTGTTGTAGTTGGAGGCCTGGGAGTGACTGAAAAAGATTCCAATAGACTAATTGAAAGGATTCCTCGAAGTCCATGCCTTAAAGAAATACAAAAAGTTGTTCTCGCAAGTACAGCCCACACCTTACAAAGGGCTTTTTTCTATGCAAAATATATGCGTGTGTGAGATTTTTTTTTTAATTGGTCAGTGGAAAATGTCACGGTGACATTTCTAAACTTAGGTCTCTGGACGGGACCCGGAACGACACGTGTACACGCCAGAAATCAAAGGAATAATAATAATAATAATAATAATAATAATAATAATAATAATAATAATAATAATGCAGTGTCCCAGGTCACATCAGCATACAACTTACCCAGAAGATCGCCTTACTAGGAACATCCAATATACTAAAAAAAAAGTGCTATTCAGTTAAATGACAATTCTGTTATAGGGCCTAAGGAACATACCTTGGGCCCGGCTCTGCAGGATATAAAACATAACACAAAAAAGTGATAATAATAATAGAATAATTTTATAGAAATTGTATCCGGTAAGGGGTTAATTTACCCATTATTGGATACAGTTTCCATAAAATTTTAGCTCTTTTTGCCCGATCTACTTTGCTGGCTGATGGTAATCTTATGGCTGGCAGATTTTAAATGTTAGGTAACTCCTTTCTAAAATGGCGTATGCCCTGCACTAATCGATTAAATAGTTCCCGTATCCTAGCTTAGTGGGATTTATGAAACTTACAAATTATATAAATTCTGACATAGCTTATGTAAATATGTAGCTGTCTGTCTGTGTGTCTCTGTGTGGGAGATTCTCTGTATGTCAGCTTCTCTTCCAGTTACAGAGCCGCATCCGAGTCGGCTTTCATTACAACTCACCAGTGGCCATCTGGCCGCGTTTCTTAGTTTTTGTTGGAAATAATGAAAAGGAATTAAGATGAGTAAATTGGGCCGGGATCTCCAAGAATTGTCATTCCTGAAATTAGCGAACGGGAAGAGAGAGTTACAATGTGGACGCATGTCAGCCTGCTAGCCTGCTTGTACGCGAGAACAAATTGGTCAGACACTTTGGAATAAGGTTAACCCTCCACCCGCTTCTAGCTTTGCATGCACGTCGCAAATGAAGTCAGCAAAACTACATTCTTTATCTCTAAACTTTACCGGGTTTTTTTTTAATTTTATTTGTTTGTTTTGTGTATTTTGCTTCTGAATCTCGTGAGAGTTTTTTTTTTCTTTCTTTCCGTTTTCCTTTTTTTATTCTTTTTTATTGTTTGTTTTGTTTTACATTTTTCTTTATTTTTACTTTTTTTGTTAATCACTCATTTTATTCTCATCTTTTCCTTTCTGTTTTGTTTTTTATACTCTTTCTTTCTTTCTATTCTTCGATTCTTTTCATACTTTTTTTCTATTTTTCTTTCGTTCTATCTTTCTTTTCTTTAATTTCTTTCTTTCTTTTTCTTCTTTCATCAAGTTCTTTGGCCCTTTCTATTCTTTTTACAAATTCTTTCATTCACTCTTTTCTTTAAATTTTTTCGTTCTTTCTCCTCTTTTCTCCAAATTCTCTAGTTCTATCACTTTTTTACTTCAAATTCTTTCCTTCTTTCTACTTTTCTCTTTCAATTATTTCATTCTTTCTTTTCTTTTCTTCAAATGCTTTCGTTCGTTGATTTTCTTCTTTAAATTCTTTCGTTCTTTCTCATTTTTATTTCAAATTCTTTCCTTATTTCTTTTCTTTAAAATCTTTCTCTTTTTACTTTCGTTCTTTCTCATTTTTATTTCAAATTCTTTCATTCTTTCTTTTCTTTAAATTCTTTTGTTCTTTCTTTTATTGAAATTATTTCGTTCATTCTCTTCTTTTCTTCAAAGTCTTTCATTTTTTTCTTTTCTCTGCTTCAAATTTTTCATTCTTTCTTTTCTTTAAATTCTTTCGTTCTGTCACTTTTTCTTTCGATGGAGCTCTTTCATTCTTTCTTTTCTTTGAATGCTTTCGTTCTTTCTTTTCTTTTCTTCAAATTCTTTCGTTCCTTCTCTTCTTTTCTGCAAATTCTTCCGTTCTTTCTCTTCTTTTCTTCAAATTCTTTTGCCTTTTCTTTTCTTTAAATTCTTTCATTATTTCTTTTCTTCAAATTCTTTCTTTTTTTCTATTCTTTATGTCAAAACTTTTCGTTTTTTATCATATTTTATCCAAATCCTTCCGTTCTCTCTTTCTCTTTCTTATAATTATTTCGTTTTCTTTCTTATTTTCTTCAAATTCCTTCGTTCTTTTTTTTCGTTTATTCAAATTCTTTCGTTCTTTTTCTTCTTTCCTTGAAATTCCATCGTTCTATCTCTTCTTTCCTTCAAATACATTTTTTCTTTAAATTCTTTCGTTCTTTTCTTTAATTCTTTCGTTCCTTCTCTTCTTCCTCAAATTTTTACGTCCTTTCTTTTCTTTACTTGAAACTCTTTCATTCTTTCTTTCCGTAAAATTTTTCCGTCTTTGTTTTTGTGACACTGAGTTGTCGGCCCGGGATCAACCCCAAGTCGCGGCGCGAAACTGTGATATTTCTCCTACCAGCGTTTCGGGGTCGACACATAGTCGCTGCGACCAACTGGTGTCCCGGTCGATCGGTGGTGGTCACTACCCGGCGGGATCCTTTGGTCAGGGTACCAAGTGATTTCAAACGGCTTCACACCAGATGCAACCGGTTCGACACCAGCTCCGTCGTTCCTAGTTCGCTTCCAATATCTGATTACCGAATCAACTACTTCGATCTCAAGTCTAACCTTCCCACGTTGTGATTTTGATCTTAGGTAGACGAGGTCAATCAGGCACCGGGTCGTAGTGTAAGATGAGTCTAAACTGGAGGTGATATCGCACAAGCGAAAAGAAAAGAAGAAAAAAACCCAAGAGGTTCAAGTATATTGAAAGAAACAAATCAACTTTTATCCGTCTGTTATATACAGGAATGTGTGATTTTCTCCCAACCCGTTTCTTCGGAGAGTGACACTTTTACGCTACTTAGGCAAGTTCTGGTCTTCTGAGTTAAATGGTTTAGTTTTAAAGCGCTGGCCTAGCTTCGTTCGTCAGTATAACTTGCTATTGGTAAGAAGGCGAAGTCGGTAGTCGTGGAATCTCTCGGTCAGCTTCTGCGAGGCAACATTCTGGTTCCTGCTACTCGAACTGCTGCAGTGAAACTTCTCAACAACTACTGCCAAACTGCCAGAGGGCTCTCGCTTATAATGGACATCGACCAAAACCCGGTGCGGGGTTAGACGCAGCCTGGGGTTTTCGGTAAATCCCGATTTCTGACAAGGAACCTCTTTGTTGGCTGGCTAGGAAAATTGATTACTTCCCATTTTTGAAAATTAATTACTTTCCATTTTTTTGTGGGGGGATCACTTCGGTCGTGAGGAGAGGTTGCAGGATAGATATCCGCCCATACTCCCTCCTTATCACATTGATACTTCATACCAATTCCTTTCAGTGGGCGTTAGTAATTTCCCCGTCTTTCTCATCAAATTGCCTCCGCATATCACCATTGCTACCACTCGACCAACGGCGTCCCGGCCGTCAAGCTGTAGCTAAGCTGGCCTCATTAAAATTATAAACTAGAATTTTTGTTTACAAAATTCTCATTCTGATCGGCCAAAATTCTTACGAATAATACATGGCTCTGTCTCTTAAAATCTCTGATATCTTCGACGCTCCTGGCCTCTTTGTGTCTTCTTAACCCGTGCTTTTACAAGCAACATCAATCAAGGTCTGCGGGAATCCTTGGATTCCCGAAAAAGAAAAAGAAATCTCTTTATTTTCAAATCGGCAATTCTTTCGAGATATTTTCTCATGACAAAATTCTATAATCACCACATGACCACTTAAAACCATATCCTCGACGATTGGCTATTCTGTGTTCTTCTCGACCAGTACTTTTACAACGTCTTCAATCAATCGTCAAAATCCGCCATTTTGTCCCCTTAGTGCTGTTTAGCGTCTACGCGAACCCTTGGCTTCTTTTAGAAAAATAAATAATGGTAATTCTCTCACCCCTTATCGGCAAATATTTCGGAATATTTTCTCATGCCGAAATTTTTATAATCAACATATGGCCTTATCGCCCTTGCGATTTCGATTGGTATCTTGTTCTCGTTTTTTCTTTAACCAGTACTTTTACAAACATCATTAATCAATTGTCAAAAACTCGCATATGGCCTTTTTGTGAGTTCACTGTTTACGCCAATTCTCGGGTTTTTTTTTTTTGAGAAAAGTAACTTTTTTCGGAAATAAATAAAATCTTTTTAAATTCGAACGGGATATCTTTCGGGATATCTTCTTTCTGTTCTCAGTATTTCTTGTTCAATTTTTATGGTTAATTAGTTAAACAATTACCATAGCTAAATAGTGTCATATTTTATTCAAATTATTTTGTTCTTTCTCTTCTTTTCTTCAAAGTCTTTCATTCTGTCTTTTCTACAAATCCTTTCCTTCTTTCTTTTCTTTTGATTAAATTATTTTGTTCTTTCTTTTCTTCAAATTATTTCCTACTTTTTCTACTTTTCTTCAACTTACTTCGTTCTTTCTCTTTTCTTCAAATTCTTTTGTCCTTTCTTACTTCAAATTCTCTCGTTCTTTCTTTTCTTTCTTACAAAATCTTCAGTTCTTTCCCTTCCTTTCTTCAAAGTCTTTCAGTCCTTTTCTTTTTTTAGTTCTTTTGTTCATTTTCTTTCTTTAAATTCTTTGATTCTTTCTCTTTACTTCAAATTCCTTCATTCTTTCTTTTCTTAAAATGCTTACCTTCTTTCTTTTCGCTAAATTACTTCGTACTTTTTCTTCTTTTCTTCAAATTCTTTCGCTCTTTCTCTTTCTTATTCAAATACTTTCGTACTTTCTCTTCTTTTTTTCAAAGTCTTTCATTCGATATTATCTTTTCTTTAGATTCTTTCGTTCGCTTTCTTCTTTTTTTTCAAATTCTTTCGTTTTCTTTCCTTTTCTTTAGATTCTGTCTCTACATTACTCTAAATTCTTTCATTCTTTCTTTTCTTTAAATTATTTTGTTTTTTTGTTTCCATAAAAATTATTTCCTTGTAAATCTTCTTTTCCTCAAATTCTTTCTTTTCTTTTAACTCTCTCATTACAGATTACAGTTTCAATTATTATTATATGTCTCTTCAATACACACTGTCACCCCTTCTGTTTTACCCGCCCTTAATCCTCCTTACGCGTGAACTAAACAATACTAGCTATGGAGACAAAGTAAACAAGAAATTGTTCAATCACCTACTCTACCTGGATGATCTGAAACTCTTTGCCAAAGAAACAATAAGTTGAAGGGTCTCCTTCATAATGTAAAATGTTTCGGTGACAACATAGTATGGATTTCAGATTAGATAAATGTGCAAAAGTAACATTGAAGAAAGCGAGAATTATGGAAATATCCTCAATAGATTTAGATTTTGTTACAAAGATTAGAGAACTGGGAAAAGATGAAGCCTATATGTACTTAAGATTTAGCGAAGTGGATGGAATACAGCATACAAAAATGAAGAAGAAGGTAAGGAAGGAATACTATAGTACTAAATAACGAGCTGAATTAAAAAAAAAACACCTTGGCTGTCCTTGTGGTGCAATACAGTTTCAACATTCTTAAGTGGACCGTAGCTGACATTAAGCGAATGGACGCCAAAGCGAGAAAGCTTCTGACCTGCAACCGCATGCATCATCCCAAAGCTGATGTTGATCGTCTATATGTGCTCAGATCCGAAGGAGGCAGAGGATTAGTTCAACTAAAACTATCTTACAAAACTACAAAAATTGGCCTTCAAAAATACCATAGATTTACAGAAGACTGAATGATGAAAGTAGCATGCGAATTTAATCAGTAATAAAGGAAGCCAACAAATCCAAAATGGAGTTTCAAGTGAGTGAAGAAATAAAAGTAAAGCACAATACATAGACTGAAGCTGCAAAATACTTAAAAAAGAAAATAAAAGCAACTAACCAGATACAGAAACGATGGCAAGATAAACCGCTTCACGGTCAATATTCTGTCCGTACCAAACAAACTGATGCAGACAAACCCTGTACCCATCAGTGGCCACATAGTATAGGTTAAAATTGAACTCGAACGTTTTATTCTTGCTGCACAGGATAAATGCTTGCTAACTAGAAATTATCAAGCACGCATACTGAAAAATTTTGTTAGCCCAAAATGCAGATTCTGTGATAAATATCCAGAAACAATTGCCCGTCTTGCGTCTGGTTGCACAGTAATGGAACCCACAGAATAAAAAGCACAGCGCGACAGAGTGTGCCAATATCTGTACTGGAAAATCTGCAACTTTTACGGAAAGGAAACGGAAAAAAAAATTTGTATGAACACAACCCAGACCCAGTTACGGATATATAGGGCCTGGAGCAATTTTATGGGATTTCACAATACATACAGACAAAACAATCAAAGCTAACCACCCGGACATTGTTATTAAAGACCACAAACAAAAAAGTTCCTCTTTACTGATATGATAGCCCCTGCAGACTGCAATTTATCTTTGAAGATCTTCAAAAAGCTATCATAATACAAGGACTTGAAACCATAATCTCAAAAAAGTGGAAGGTGAGAACATCAACAATTGCAGTTGTAGAACATTTTTTTGTATTTCTTTAAGGCATGGGATGCCAGGAATCCCTTCACTGAGTCTATTGGAATCTTTTCCAACCAATCCGAGGGCTTCAACTACAACAAGCATCACAACACGTCGATTGACATTACATTTGAATATTTGAAGATAGCTATCAGGGAAGCAAGTGATAGGAAGGGAGTTCCACTGACGAGAGGTGCGAGAGAAGAAGCTGTTGGAGTAGAGGTGATGGCTACATTTAGCTGTTTCGACAGTAAAGGGTTTGGGACCGAAATGCCAACCTAGTAGCACGCTTAAATTCATGCAGTTTGGGAACCAGTGAAAGTAGATCGTCAGAGCAGTTACCATGAAAGTACTTGTAGAAAAGACAAAGGGAAGTCACAACACGTCTGTGAGAAACTGACTGTAAACAGATCAGGACCAATCACGTTGCATAGCCGTCTCTGGATTTTTGTCTAGGACCTCGAGATGAACAGCGAGAGCACCAGACCCCATATGGCAGCAGTATTCCATGCAAGGACGAATGGTTGATCTGTAGATTTAATGGAAAAACCTTCTGGCGCGACACAGAGAACCAACTTTCCTTGTGGTAGATGAAGCTATTGATTCAATGTAGTCGTTCCAATTCAGGTCAGTGGACAGCGTGAAACCAAACAGCCGCAGAGAAGTGCTCTTGTGGAGTTGAGCATCAGCCATTCTGATAGAAGACAGGGAAGTTTCTCTATGGTGGGTAAATGAAAGCAGTTTCGTTTTAAAGGCATTAAAGTTTACAAGCCATTTCCTGCCTCACTCAGCCACAGATTGGAGGTTCTTCTCGAGGTCTACGGCCAGGTTAACTTTCGTCAACAATGCCGGGTTTACTATTGAGGTAGGAGTAAATAGCAGTGTCGTCAGCGTAGATGTCAACTTGGGAGTTGATGACAACAGGAAGATCGTTGATGAAGATCAAAAAGAGTGTAGGACCCGGGATAGAGCTTTTGGGAAAACCAGCGTTCGTGTGAAAGGGACTTGAGGAGAACCCGTTTAGTACGACCTTCATTTAACGGTTTCGCAGGAATGATTTTATTAAGTCAAATAATCGTCCTAAGCTTTGTGAACTGCCGGGTCGGGTGTCTGTCGAACTCTCTGCTTGCAGAGAGGAACCCGGACGAAGCTCCGCCGAAGGGTAGGGTTTCGTTGGGGGAGGTTGACGAAACTGGCCCGCCTCGCCGGTTTTGGATCGTTATTTATCTTTGGCTGGGCCTACGGGCTCAGAGATATCCACATTAAAAAGGCCTTGTGCCACATTCGATCCCCGTGGGTGGATTGATAAATACCATTATTATTATAATTTTGTTGATTAGGTCTATTTTGTTCAGCGGCATGTCATCACCTCTATGGGTTATTTAATGCCGAAACCAACTGTATCAATTGTATGTATTCAACTACAGATAAAATTGTTGGTAATTCTGCTATAAATAGATATTTTTGATAATTTTACTATAAATATGTATTATTGGTCATGACACTACAAATATATCTTGTTGGTAATTTTACTATAAATAGATATTGTTAATCTGGTGGATATGAGTTCTAGGCGAGGTGTATGGTGAATATGGGTTCCATGTGAGGTCTATGGATTGCATGAGTTCCAGCTGATGTGTATGGTGAACATGAGTTCCAGGTGAAGTGTATGGTAAATTTGTGTTCCAGTTGAGGTCTAAGGTAAATATGAGTTCCAGCTGAGGTCTATGGTAAATATGAGTTCCATTTGAGGTCTATAATGAATATGGGTTCCAGGTGAGGTCTATGGTAAATTTGTGTTCCAGGTGAGGTCTAAGGTAAATATGAGTTCCAGCTGAGGTCTATGGTAAATATGAGTTCCATTTGAGGTCTATAATGAATATGGGTTCCAGGTGAGGTCTATGGTAAATTTGTGTTCCAGGTGAGGTCTAAGGTAAATATGAGTTCCAGCTGAGGTCTATGGTAAATATGAGTTCCATTTGAGGTCTCTAATTAATATGGGTTCCAGGTGAGGTCTATGGTAAATTTGTGTTCCAGGTGAGGTCTAAGGTAAATATGAGTTCCAGCTGAGGTCTATGGTAAATATGAGTTCCATTTGAGGTCTCTAATTAATATGGGTTCCAGGTGAGGGCTATGGTAAATTTGTGTTCCAGGTGAGTTCTAAGGTAAATATGAGTTCCAGCTGAGGTCTATGGTAAATATGAGTTCCATTTGAGGTCTATAATGAATATGAGTTCCAGGTGAGGTCTATGGTAAATTTGTGTTCCAGGTGAGGTCTAAGGTAAATATGAGTTCCAGCTGAGGTCTATGGTAAATATGAGTTCCATTTGAGGTCTCTAATTAATATGGGTTCCAGGTGAGGTCTATGGTAAATTTGTGTTCCAGGTGAGGTCTAAGGTAAATATGAGTTCCAGCTGAGGTCTATGGTAAATATGAGTTCCATTTGAGGTCTATAATTAATATGGGTTCCAGTTGAGGTCTATGGTAAATTTGTGTTCCAGGTGAGGTCTAAGGTAAATATGAGTTCCAGTTGAGGTCTATGGTGAATGTGAGTTCCACTTGAGGTCTATGGTAAAATAGAGTTCCATGTCAGGTGTAGGATGAATATGACTTCCAGCTGATGTCTCTGGGGAATAAAAATTCCAGGTGAGGAATATGATGAATATGAATTCCATTTGAGGTCTAGAGGGAATATGATTTCCAACTGAGGTCTAGCTAAGGTCTGAGGTGAATCTGAAATACAGCTAAGGTACATAATGAATATGATTCTAGCTGAGGACTCTGGTGAATATGTGTTCCAGGTAAGTTCTATGGTGAATATGAGTTCCGGGTAAGGTCTATGGATTGTAGGAGTTTCAGCTGATGTCTATGAGTTCAAAGTGAGATCTATGGTGAATATGGATTCCAGGTCAGTGCTAGGATAAATATGAGTTCCAGCAGAGGTCTATCGTGAATTCCAGGTGGTGGTCTATGCAGTGTATGGATTCCAAGTGAAGTGTATGGTGAATATGGGTTCCATTTGAGGTCTATGGTGAATATGATTCCAGCTGAGGTCTATGGTGAATATAAGTTCCAGGTGAAGACTATGGTAAATATGAGTTCCAGTTGATTTCTATGGTGAATATGATTCAGGGTGAAGTCTATGGCGAATATGACTTCCAGCTGAGGTCTATGGTAAATAGGATTCCAGGTGAGGTCTTTGGTTTGTATGAGTTCCAACTGAGGTATATGGTGAATATGGGTTCCAGTTGAGGTCTCTGGTGAATATAAGTTCCAACTGAGGTATATGGTGAATATGGCTTCCAGTTGAGTTCTCTGGTGAATATAAGTTCCAACTGAGGTATATGGTGAATATGGGTTCCAGTTGAGGTCTCTGGTGAATATAAGTTCCAACTGAGGTATATGGTGAATATGGGTTCCAGTTGAGGTCTCTGGTGAATATAAGTTCCAACTGAGGTATATGGTGAATATGGGTTCCAGTTGAGGTCTCTGGTGAATATAAGTTCCAACTGAGGTATATGGTGAATATGGGTTCCAGTTGAGGTCTCTGGTGCATATGAGCTCCAGGTGATATCTGTTGTGAATATGATTCCAGGTGAGAGATATATGGATTGTATGAATTTCAAGTGAGGTATATGGTGAATATGAGTTTCAGTTGAGGTCTCTGGTGAATATGGATTCCAGCTGACATCTATGCTTCCAGGTGAGGTCTATGGTGAGTATAAATTCCAATGGGCAAAGATGATGGTGATTGACTTTGTATTTAAATCTCTGAAGATCGTAGGTGGCAGGTAAGCATGAAATCTGAAAGGAGTT
>CAHIKZ030005610.1:2585000-2610000 GCA_903632075.3 Acanthosepion pharaonis
GACTGGATGATAAAATTAGTGAAACAACATGAAAAGTTGTAAAATTCTGTAGTAAATCAAAACAGAAGCCAAAACCAACTATTGGATTGAAAAAAGAAAGCCAAGGATAAAAGCCCTTGAACAGATGAAACAACGCTGGCAAAGACAAATCTCATGGCCAATATCCAGAACGTGCAAATAAACAATGTTGATAAAGATTAATTTAAAATCTGAAACTGAAGGCTTTATTCTTGAAACCCACTAGAATTTTGGCAAATATCATACAAGAAATACAAAACATTAATCTTGTTCTATACTTGCCCCAAATGAATATTACTGGGGCTTTACACTGGACAATGTGCAAACACTTTTGGAAAAATGTGTAAGCAAACACTAGTATGAACATCGGCCAGCGCCGGTTACAGAAATACAAAATTCATTTTCAGAAAAATTGAAGCAAATTTATTGTCAAAACCAGGCCTACTAATTGATATTATTTTTTTTTTTTTTGTCAAAGAATAATACCAGTGGAAAGGTGTGTCATGATGCCATTTCTAACTTTAAGGTCCTAAGGGAGAACTTTGCTAGGATCATCAGAAAGAAATGTGCCATAACGACAGAAATCAAAGGAAATAATAATATAAGAAATAATAATAATAATAATAATAATAATAATAATTTTGTAGTTGAAGCAATTGAGGCTATTTTCCGGAATCTTTCTTCCTAGCAAAACGGCTTGGGGAAATCTAGCATCATTGAGAGTGCGGAGATGGTAGCACTGCTTGAAACAGCTCATTTGCTGAAGAAAATTCTGTATCTTAACAATCTTCGCTCGGCTGAAACATTCGAAGAGTCGAAGATCTCAAATAATAATAATGCTAAACATCATAATGATGCACTTGGCATGTCTGTCGTGGCTCCTGATATCAATGGGCTCGTGTTCTTCACATGTCTTGGTAAATTAAGACAAGCAACAGTAAATATACCGACTAGTGTCACAGTCTTGTCCATTGCCAAACCATGGCCAATTATTCATATCTCTGAGGTGTTGATGTATTTCTGTCTGCTCATGGGCGAGAGAAGCAGGGGTGCCTGTCCTTAGCAACTAGACAAATTTAGAAAAAAGGTACTGTATTTCTATTCATAGCGTTTTCTAAATTCTTCTAGTTGCTAAGGACATTTTGTTTATTGTTAAAAGTTACTTTGTTTTCAATAAATTCATTTTTGTTTTTGCTTTCAAAATGTCCACATTGAACGAAACCCGTCAGCTAATAATACAGTTTTCCTATTGTCTTTTACGTTTACACACACACATTCACACACACACACACACACACACACACATATATATATATATATATATATATATATATATATATATATAACGAATCTAACAGCAAAATTGTCCAAATCGTTTAACAGCAAAATTGTCCAACTGTTAAATTAATCTTTGAACTGTTGTATCTTAAAAATGATTAAAGATATCTTACTGGAATTGTAGAAGGTTTTCATAAAGTATTGGACTATACTTTGAACAATAAGAATCTATTTAGCGCTATGTCGAAATGAAGTTCCCTCTTGATTTGACCTCCTGACCTAGTTTTCCTTTCTGCTGTTACTTCTTTTTTTAAATTATTCACCGATCTTTTGGTGGTTCTTCAATGATCTTTGAAAATGTAAGCCAGAGTATGAACGCTTCTACCATTATTGAAGGCCTGAATAATATTTTTCCTCTCACTATTGCTCAATTGGGAAGATATATTGGGGATGACACAAAACGATTTTAACCTGTTCTGTTTCAAGCTGAATAACTCAAAGAGTTTTTCAGTGATTCTTACAACAAATGGTGTCGAGATGGCTAAACGTCTTATCTAAAAACCTAGATAAGGATGCTGAAATAACAATGCTAGAACCTGGGGACGGAGTTATAAGTACTTAGTTGCCTTAGAAGGAGATGGGATTAAACACACATTAATGAGAGAATATTTACTACAGGAATGCTATTGTATATAAAAAAAACATTCTAAACAATGCTAAAAACAAAATTCTAGTCATAAACTCACTAGCTATTCCTGTAACCAGATATGGATTTAATATTATCGGTCCTTCTCCACCAAATACAAAATTGACGCCAAAATACGAACATTTCCTACAATGCATCGCATACACTCACCCAAACCCAGACATTGACTGATTGTACGTTCAAGAAGACAAGGTGATTTGGGAATAGTTCAACTGCAAATATTTAAAACTAGAAACAATGTTTTTTTGTTTTTAGTTTACTTGCAGCCAACAAACGATTGCATGTTAAAACTGGTTCTAAAACACGACTGCATGTTAAAACTGGTTCTAAAATACGATTGCATGTTAAAACTGGTTCTGAAACACGATTGCATGTTAAAACTGGCTCTAGAACATGATATCATGTTAAAACTGGTTCTGAAACCCGACTGCATGTTAAAACTGGTTCTAAAACACGACTGCATGTTAAAACTGGTTCTAAAACACGATTGCATGTTAAAACTGGTTCTGAAACACGACTGCATGTTAAAACTGGTTCTGAAACACGACCGTGCAAAACAAACTGTACTCTGTGACAAAATATCGAAAACATATCTTCGAATATTGTAGCTAAACGAACAAGAACCGAAATAAAAGGCAAAAACGATTATAAATACAGGAAAACATTAGAAATAAATAAGGGGAAAACGTCTGCACAGTAAATATCAAAGCCAAGAACCCTAATGTAGATCAAATTCTTACCCATCGGCGGCTGGAAGATTCTGGTCTCAAACCATAGATTGAAAGATTCATATTAGCTGCCTAGGATCAGTGTCTTCCAGCCAGCTAACAATGTAATATCCTGAGACTTAAGAGCGGTCAATCCTGTCACGTATGTGGAGAACATCTGGAGACAATTGATAGTACCTGGGTATGACCGTCAGGCGTCAACAGAGTACTTGTAATATGATAGGGCTGCTCAGTGCTTATATTGATTAAAACGTCGCGCATTCAACCTCCCTCGCAAGGTGAATTAGTGGGAACATAAGCCACCACATGTGAGGAATGATGAGTTTATCATCAACTGGTATCTCAGCGTTCAGACCGATAGGGGAATCCAGGCAAATCGACCGAACATAATTGTGAAACATCATGGTGGAAACACGTGTCTTCTGATAGATTCTGATGCCCCAGCCGATAAAACCAGATCTTTGAAAACGTTCGAGAAACTAAGTAAATACAAGGCCCTCAAGAGGGAAATTAGTAGAATGTGGCTTCTCAAAACAACATTCACTTTTTGTATTGAGGCTTTAAGAATTATATGAAAAGGAACAAACACATATGTGGATCAAATTTCTGGTAGTTGTAAAATGTGTTAACTGCAAATGAAACAATCTTCTCGCATCTGGCGTAGATTTCTTTCTATGTGGGGAACACAAACACATATTTTTCTCCCTGATTACACATTACCTTCGGTTTGGTTTGGTTTATTTTGTTTTACGGCATATCAGCCTCAAAGGGTTATTTAATACCGACAAGATTTTTAATGCTGGTAATATTTTTTTTCCAAAAATGTATTGTTCGTAATATTTTTTTTCAAGAATGTATTGCTGGTAATATTTTTTTTTCCAAAATTCATTGCTGGTAATAGTTTTTTTTAAAAAAGGTATTGCTGATATTAAAACCTATTTTTACTCTTTCATACTGATTTGATCCCAGTTTGGTGGTTAACAATTGTCCAATAGCTGGGACCCTAACAGGTGCTACCACCCCATATCAGAGTGAACCTGGGAACACCAGCAATTAAGAGGTGGTTCTAAGCTCCTCATAACCTCTCGATCAGAGGCCTTGCTGTTGTATGTAGTTTATCGTCTTACCCAGGATGCGGATGTAGTTTATCGTCTTTCCTAGGACGGGCATGTAGTTTATCGTCTTACCCAGGAAGGGAATGTAGTTTATCGTCTTACCCAGGACGGGAATGTAGTTTATCGTCTTACCCAGAACGAACATGTAGTTTATCGTCTTACCCAGGATGGGAATGTAGTTTATCGTCTTACACAGGACGGGGATGTAGTTTATCGTCTTACCCAGAACGAACATGTAGTTTATCGTCTTACCCAGGACGGGGATGTAGTTTATCGTCTTACCCAGAACGAACATGTAGTTTATCGTCTTACCCAGGACGGGGATGTAGTTTATCGTCTTACCCAGGACGTGGATGTAGTTTATCGTCTTACCTGGGACGCGGATGTAGTTCATCGTCTTACCCAGGACGGGAATGTAGTTTATCGTCTTACCCAGGAAGGGAATGTAGTTTATCGTCTTACCCAGGATGGGAATGTAGTTTATCGTCTTACCTAGGACGGGAATGTAGTTTATCGTCTTACCCAGAACGAGCGTGTAGTTTATCGTCTTACCTAGGACCGGAATATAGTTTATCGTCTTACCCAGGACGGTTGTATATTCGGATACTGTTGTATAGGAATAAAGTGTCGTTGCCGACACCGTATTTTAAACACAGATCACCAGAGAGCAAACAGGGACGATTTCATTATTAAACAGGTAGGTCACGTGATCGTAAAGGGAACATATAAATGGGAATTACCGTGAAGTCTAAGTGATTGCTATTCTCTATTCTATCCTCTATATTATTTCTCTATACGGATCATTATACGAATTCCTATTCGGGGATTACTATTTGAACAAGTATTATCAGTGCGAGCATTATTTGAAGGCGTTATTATTAATGTCTCCGATTCTAAAGTCTCGTTTACAACGAGAATTTCGGAAGTGATAACGAGCATTCATTGACCTAACGAGAGTTAGAACGGGTGAGCGTTAACATCACAAATGATACAAAACATGTCTCTTGGAGTTTCTGGTTGAGAGTTGGAGCCAACTCATGCTAAACAAAGAAAAGGCATAATAATAATAATAATATTCTTGCTGCACAAGACTAATGCTTGCTAAGTAAAAATTACCAAGCAGACAAACTGAAAAATTGTGTTAGCCCAAAATGCAGATTCTGTGAAAAATATCTAGAAACAATTGACCATCTTGGATCAAGTTGCGCGGTATTGGCACCAACTGAATATAAAACGCGGTACGAAATAGTGGGCCAATATCTGCACTGGAAAATCTGCAACTTTTACAGGAAGGAAACTGCAAAATATTGGTATGAACACCACCCAGACCCAGTTACGGAGATAGGATCTGTAACAATTCTATGGGATTTCACAATACAAAACAATAAACGCTGATCGCCCAGATTACGTGATTAGAGGCCACAAACAAAAAAAAGTGTCTCCTTATTGACATGGCAGTCCCTGCAGACTGCAATGTATATTTGAAGATCTTCAAAAAACTATCAAAATACAAGGACCTTGAAATCGAAATCTCAGAAATGTGGCACATGAGGAAATCAACGTTTGCAGTTCGAGTTGGAGTCCTCCGATTGGTTGAAAAAAATTCCAGTAAATTCATCGGAGGGATTCCTGGAAGTCCATGCCTTAAAGAAATACAAAAGATTTTTTTTCTCACGAGTACAGCCCCCACCTTACGAATGGCTTTGTCTATGTAAAATTCGTGTGATTATTTTTTTCTTTTCAGATGCCATTTCTGATCTTAGATCTCTGGACGAGACCCGGAAAAAATGTGTGCACGCCAGAAATTAAAGGAAATAAAGCAATAATCATAAGCTTAAGAAATACACCGTCCTTCGTATTGAAATTGCCAGAATATGGAAAAGTTCAAGCCACTAGTGTCGCAGATATCATTAAGGATTTATACCACTGAACTTAAAGTCCTACATTGAGAAAATTGGAATGAAGGCTTATTTCCTGTCGCTTTAGAAATCTCTGTTGCTTAGCACTGTAAATAATCTGTGAAAGCACTCTATGTATATGTCATACGATTTGATGGAGAATACCCATAACGCAATTGTTGAAAGCAAAAATAATGTGCCAAAAAATAATGAAAATAATAATATATACTGAAGAAGGTGGTGTAACTAATAGATATGCAATATCATTAAGATTTACACTATATTTTGATCAAGATAAAACGAGATAGACGGAGAAAAAACAGGAGTTAAATGTATAAAATTCAAACGCGTCTGAGACACCAGAAAAGATGAAACAGAATTGAAAGATGATATAAAACTGCGTTGAGGGTGACAGTGAGAAAAAAAAATCAAAAAACGACGAAATCTTCGAAGACACAAACGTTTCAGTCTAAAGCTTGTACGTGCGTATGAAAAAAAAACTGAAAAAGAGCAACTGAAAGTGAAAATGAAAGTGAAAGTAAAAATATGTCTGAGAATGAAAGCAAAAGTGAAAGTTGATATTAATAAAGATGGTTGTCATACGTAAGTAGGCGGCATCTGAGAGTTTAATAATTATTGTAAGGTTTAATATTCTATGAAAGAATAGATAAAGGCCACACATTCACAATGTCCACCCATTCACAATGTTTTCAAAAAAGGTTTGAATCAAAATTTTTTATTGATTTGATAGAAAATATATATTTTTAATTCATTTCAATTTATAGAAATGATTTTACTTTGCAATAAATCTTCATCCTCATCATCATCACCATCATCACCATCATCATCTCAACATCATCCCCATGACCGGGTGTGGTCAAAGGATTTCTGTGCATCTGTGCACCCAAAGAGCTTCCTCCACATATCTAGGCTGAAATTCGGAGAGATATTCGTTCATATGTCGCGGGTATTTAGTAAGGAAACATTACGGGACCCAGCTCTCTCCATGTCCCTCTAGCTCGTCTTTCTTACGGACATATGGCCATTGATTCTAGCGGCAAGCCCTTCACCCAGGCTACTGACTTCAGTCTAAGAAGCCCTCCGCCTAGTGATGTGGTATCATCTCCGTACTCGCTGCATACATAACATTGTACTAGAAGACCTTTGACGCTACAAAATTGTTCAGGTTGTAATTCTGCTAGATATCTAACCATACTTCGCGCCCGTAATGCCTGGTGAGCGAAACCGTTGTCGTCGATGACTGCCAAAAACGAAAGTTACTGTTAAAATGTAGCACTCGTAGACATGTTTCAGTAGAGGTTGCTTTCAAAAGCCGGCCTAACAGCTTTTCGTCTCCAAAGGACACATCCTCCGATGACGGTACTAAGCAGTCAGACATTTTACCCTTGCCTACGAAGAGCAATTCACATGACATATTTTTTTTTACAGAGACATGGATTTCTTGTGGCATATTTTGTTCCATTGTCAAACATTCAATGACAGGGTGATACTTTTATTTGTAATACTGAATTTGTCACCCATTGTCAGTTGAAGATTTTATTGGTTTTGAGAAATAACACAAAAATATCTATAACAATTATAACGATCAAATTATATGAAAACAATATATACAGAAAAAAATCAAACATATCAAATACCTCGACGCGTGGAAAAATTCATGACAAATTTACTATAGGAGATAAGGAAATTAAACATAGAATAGAATGCGCTAGAGGTAGTTTCGCTCAATACCGCCAATTGCTACAAAACCAAAACATTAAACTGAAAACTTGAGTCATGTTCCTAAATAGCCTCGTCAGATCGAGACTTTCTGCATGTCACCAAACCTGTTCAGAAATATCTAAAGTGCCAGATGTATATAACCATCTTCTATGATCACTGGTTAAACATTTGCTTTGGGTGGGTGATGCATGTGGGTTTTGCAAAACTCATCACTTGAGGATTTTCAACATCATCAAAATGGGCAGCACTTGTAATTCGAAGAGAAAATAATGACATTATAAAGGTGTTGACCTTCCACACTATTTCAAACAAAATGTTAGGAAGGAACCCCCCGCCATAACATCTATAGGATCTGAGACACCTAATTTTCTTCGGAAAAATTGTTTGAAATGGAAGATTTTATAAATTTCAACTGAAAGCGGCACAGGCTGCTCGATCAATGAATACCAAATATTTCCATTATGTTAATTATTTTTACCATTGCCATATTGTGTAATTGAATGGCAAGATGGAAAAAAATCATCTGTTAGGCGTTTCGACTCTCGAAAGTACTTCTTCAGACAAGATAATGTTTTTATCGATGGAATCCTACATATTTAGATGAGAGATCGCAAGGCAACACGTGCTAGTTACAATTCTACTTCGAGAAACGCTGAAGATCCGGGAGAACGCTTAACAAATAATATTTCATAACTCAGCAATCAAACAAAATATATTATCCCTATGAAACGATATTTTATTTAGACTTAGCATACACATACACACGCGTGTGTGAATATGTATTAATATATCACGGAAAAACAATATTATCTTATATATGAACTAAATACCATAAAACGTAAAATAGAAATTACTGATCAAAGAGAAATAAACAATACATTACCTTTGTTTGATGTAACGTTAAGCCATATCGATAATGATCTAAAACTATGATAATTGTTTAGCGAAAATTGGCTGATAAAAATGAATTCATGAAATTTTATGCACAATAAGAAGAAAAAATTAATTATAGGATCCTATTTAAGATTACGGAAAAAATTTAGCCATTAATATTTACGGGATAAATAGAAATACATTGCAAATCCTTTCGCATTTCCTTCAGTATCCAAATTGTTACGTACATAATGCAAGTCATATTCATAAAATTAGGAAAATAAATACTATGAATAGCCGTGATAAAACTAGATAGGATTTTACAGAGTAACTACGTAACTTTTACGACATAAAATAATTTAACTAGAATTAATTTAATAGATAAACTAGATAGATAGATAAATAGATAGATAGATAGATAGATAATGAAGAGAATGAGACAGGTAGAGAGAGAGAGAGATACATATATATATATATATAGATAATGAATACAATGATATACAATAATAAAGAGAATGACATGATAGATAGATAGATAGATAGATAGATAGATAGATAGATAGATAGATAGATAGGGAGGGAGAGAGATAGATAGATAGATAATGACAGAGAGATAGATAATAAAGAGAATGATATGATAGATAATGAAGAGAATGAAATAGGTATATATATATATATATATATATATATATATATATATATATACACACACACATATAGATAATGAATAAAATGCGATAGAGAGATAATGAAGAAAATGATATGATAGATGATAGATAGATAATGAAGAGAATGAAATAGATAGATAGATAATGAATAGAATGAGATAGACACACACACACACACACACACATATATATATATATATATACTTAGATATTGAATAGAATGAGATAGATAGATAGATAGATAGATAGATAGATAGATAGATAGATAGATAGATAGATAGATAGATAATGAATAGAGATAGATGGAAGTGGGTGTGCACGTTAGAGTATATGAATATATAACATAAATATTTACCAGCTCCATTAAAAAAAAAACATAAGTACCTTTGCTATCGCATATTTGAAAGATTAATGGATCCTTTAGCAATGGCACTTTTGTGAATTTGCAGCATAAAAAAAAGAATCGGAATGGAATTCGGAATGTTTATATCTTTTCACCAACGAAAAATGTCACAAGAATTTACGGAAGTAAATAAAAAATTTACTCGAATATAATCAAAAAATGAATTTACATTAGATTCTATTTCGTTCATTGAAAGTAATAGGGATATATATTTTGAACAAAAGAGATAGATAGATAGATAGATAGATAGATAGATAGATAGATAGATAGATAGATTCATAGTGAGAGAGATATTAACAGAGTAAGATAGATAGATATGAACTGATTAAAGTAGATCGTAATATAGATCGATAGAAAGAGTGAATGATAGATAGATAGAAAGATAGGTGGATAAAAGCAAGTATATATATATATATATATATATATATATATATATATATATATATATATATATATATATATAATAAAAAGGCCCAAACACTAATATTCTTTGGTTATAATTTATTACATTGTAATCGTTATCCTGATCCAAATCATCAGACCTACAAATTCAAAAAAGACATCATATTTTTACTTTGTCCTGGTCATTGAGTTCTACCTGGATTCTATCCTGTTTGAATTTATATTTATATATATATATATATATATATATATATATATATATATATATATATATATATATATTGACCACTAATATTATTTCTCTCACTCTCTTTTCTCTCTCTATATATATATGTGTGTGTGCGTGCGTGTGTGTGTGTGTTAAAATATTTCTGTTGCTAAAATAAATGAGCATCTCAATCTACATATTAAGACATACAAAACGATATTTGAGAATGGTTAGTAGATTAGCCGAAAGCGCATGGATCCAAAGAATATTTGGACAATTCTTACACACTATATGAGAAAGAGAATTTTTTTGTATACATGCAAAAAGATATAAAATATAACAATTCTTAATTTTAGTGTCTTGTTAGTAATCTTCAATGAGTACTGTATAAAATACACAATTAAATATATATATATATGTGTGTGTGTGTGTGTGTTTGTCTGTGTGTGTATGTATGTAGTTTGAATGCTTTTACCTTCTAATAATGCAACAAATATATACAGAATTAAACAGAAAGGTTACTCGTATATCAACAAAAATGAATTTAGATTAGGTTCTGTGAAAAGATATATATATATATATATATATATATATATATATATATATATATATATAGATAGTTAGATAGATAGATAGATAGATAGATAGATAGATAGATAGAAACAGACTTAAATGAGCCGATACCTGCAATAGATATGGGTACACACACAGATAGATCCCTAAGAAGATAGCTAAAAGCATAATCACCTCATCCACACACATAAAAAAAAACGATTAAAAATAATGGAAGACTTAATAAAAAAAAGCCAACACTTAATGATATTAACTACGAATACGACCACAATGTGATGTGTTCGGAAAATAAAACATCATAACTCTATAAACATCAAAGCTAAAATCCTCCATATTTATCACAACGTTTCGGTCGTTGTACGCTCCGACCTTCTTCAGGTGGTTGGAATTTCGAACTGAACCCTTTATTTCGCTCACTGGGGTAGACTGTTCTAGTTCCACGTGCCATGTTTAATGGGTGTCAGTTATCAGTTATTTCCTGCCAATTTCCCTCTGAAAGTTCTCCACTGCCTTAACCGGGTATTGAACTCACACTCTTTGGGTCCTGTCACTGGATCTAACTAACGCCTTTATCCACTGTGCCATATGTCCTTGAGGGAAATTAGCAGGAGATAACTGATAACTGACATCCATCAAACATGGCACGTGGAACTAGAACAGTCTAACCCAGTGAGCGAAATAAAGGGTTCAGTTGGACATTCCAGCCACCTGAAGAAGGCCAGAGCGTACAACGGCCGAAACGTTGTGATAAATATGGCGACAAAGGGGAGAACAATAGTCCGAATAATGTAAATAATGTACATAATACCTCATCTCAGAAATATAGACAGACGCTAAAATCCTCCTTGATAATGGCCATATGTTTAGCCGAAAGCACTTAGAATTACAGAACATTTGGACAGTTTCTACACACGCCGTGTGTAGAAAAATAAAACACTTGTTCGAACACAAGAAAAATTAAATCGCAAATCAACATTTCACCCTTGCATGGAGTATTGCTGCCATATATGGTCTGGAACCCCTTCTGTTTGCCTCGAGCTTCTTGATAAGATCCAAAGGTGGATATGCAATATAATTGGCCCTGTTCTGGCATCTCGTCTACAGTCGCTCTCTCACAGATGCGCCGTCGCCTCTCTCTGTGTGTTTTACAAATACTTTCAAGGTAATTGTTCCGAGGAGCTGCATTCACTGGTTCCCAGACTTCATGAATTCAAGCACCCTGCGAGGCTGGCATCCCGCTCTCACCATTTCACTGTCTAAACTCCTATATGTAGCCGTCACTTCTACTCCAATAGGTTCATGTCTCGCACCTCTCGCCTGTGGAACTTCCTTCCCTATTCCAGTTTCCCTGAGAGCTATAATCTCCAACCATTCAAATGTAATGTCAATCGACATCTCCAGTTGCCTTGATCTACCCTTCTCCTCATCCTATCTGATCTTGCTCCAAATCTTCTGTAACCCCTTGCGTCCTAGTTGGCTTCCCGCCTTGCTTGGAGGAAAACGCTTAAAAAAAAAAAAGAAGCTTAATCGCAGTACCTTATCTGTTGTCTTTAATAAAACTTGTAAAAGGAAGCACTGCTACCTGAATACACAATACACACACACACACACACACACACACACACACACATATATATATATATATATATATATATATATATATATATATATATATATGGGGGGGGAGAGAGACAGTTAAATGTGTGTGTGTGTTTATTTCCATTGTGCATCATAATAGGCAATTAAGAACAAGTTAATAGATTCAAAAGATGGCAAACTCATTCGAAATACAACCTGTCACACATAAAGACATTTGATATCGCAAAGGGATTATTTCTTTCAATATATTGTGGCGAAAGGAAAAGGTTTCAAATGTTAAATTCTCTTATTATGGTTATTACACACAGATAGATAGATAATCAATCTGGCATAGATAGATAGATAGATAGATAGATAGATAGATAGATAGATAGATAATAATTAAGCAGACATAGATAGATAATCAATAAAACCACATAGATAGATAGATAGATAGATAGATAGATATATACATAATCATTAAACTGACATAGATAGATAGATAGATAGATAGATAATCATTAAACTGACATAGATAGATAATCAATAAACTGACATAGATAGATAGATACATACATAATCATTAAACTGCATAGATAGATAGATAGATAGATAGATAGATAGATAATCCTTAAACTGACATAGATAGATAGATCGATAGATAATCATTAAACTGACATACATAGATAGATAGATAGATAGATAGATAGATAGATAGATAGATATGAATAGAGCGGGTGAGCGAAAGATGAAGATAGATAGATATATAGAACAGAGTCATTTGAATATAAGCGCATGAGGAATTTCTTCAAATTTTCATATTTAAAATATTCACGTTGCAAAAACAGAATAATTTGCCTCTCCCGTTTGCCATGAATAAATTACTGGTCGTGTCCACTGGCAAATTCCTCCGATATCCCACATTATCTTGTCGCCCGTGTTTCTCACTCACGTAAAGCTTTCAGCGAATTTTGCCACCATTTATAAGTTTCCTTCCTTGGCAAGAGTCTAATCTGCAAACTGAAGCGTTGTCAGTTCGTTGAATAAGCCACATTCTACATAGCGCATAGACGTCAACATCAATACGAACATCTTTAAAATCTTCGGTTTGAGTGTGTGCTTCTATATGTGTATGTCGATGTTATATTCATATTCACACAAGCACACATTAATGCACACACACACACACACACACACACACATACACATATATATATATATATATGCACATTTCATTGAATACGACAGACAAGATGATTTTATTTAGTTTTTTTTATACATTATCACATTCTATCTAATAATGTCTTTTTTTTCTTTTTGGATGATAAATTATATAAAAACTGTCCGAATGTTCTTTTTGTCCGAGCGCTTTCGGCTATACATTTAACCATTTTCAAGTATTAAATATTTTAACTGTTAAATAAGAAATAATTTGATGTACGTATGTTTTTTTGCATGTAGATGATGCTATTATATTAGTGCTGTCAACAAGTATGTTACGGCTAGTGTCCGGTAGGTCTCCATGAATATTTAAATGAGATCTAATTGAGCTATGGTCAGAAAGGTGTAGAGTGAGTCTGCGTGTCAAACATGTTGTAGTATGGCCTATATAATTATTTACGAATTTTGAAAACACTAATACAATATCATCATCTACGTGCAAAATTTTTAATTTATCAGCCGAAAATAAAATAAAATATTAGATCGTATGTGAAATTGTATAAAAAACTAAATCAAATCACCTTGTCTATCGTATTCAATGAAATGTGCATGACAAGGATTGCTGCCTAAATACACAAATATATATATATATGTGTGTGTGTGTGTGTGTGTGTGTAGTCCATTGGGACAGCAGGTCATTATTCAAATATATCATGTTAAATATTACAGACAACGAATGTCTATTATGTTTGATCATGAACCGTTTTCAACTTCGTAAAATTGATTTAATTTCTGGAGAAAATAATGACAAAAATCGCTGTCAACATAACAGAATATCATCTTTGATGGTGAATCTCTTTGTTTAAATGTCCATATAACCACTCTGAAGATGGGTTATGGGAGCCGAAAACTTAGATCAAAGAACAGCATAATAAAAAAATGTTGCACAATTTTTGTCTTTATTTTCTCACGAATTTAAAGCGGGCATACGTTTTTTCGAACAGCTCATGAAAAAAACATAATAGACATACATTGTCTGCTATATTTAACAATATATGTTTGAAAATATATATATATATATATATATATATATATATAAGAAAAAACAGACCATATTAATGTTCCATTATAATAATTTATTTCACCAGAGCACTTTTAAAGGACTCTGGATCATCAGATAAGACTTCGTTTCATCTTTTGAAGTGCAATCTGATGATCTAGAGTCCTTTAAAAGTGCTCTTCTGAAATAAATTATTATAATGGAACCTTAAAGTGGTCTGTTTTTTCTTTAAAATATTAGCTCTGAATTTACATCGAGCTCTCAGGATTTCATCCTCCTTGTGACTACCCATAAGGATAACCAAGTTTTTCATTACTTAAATATATATATATATATATATATATATATATATATATATATATATATATATATATATGTTTGTGTGTATGAGTTTGTGTTTGTGTCCGTGTGTGTGGGTCAGGGTGTGCGTATATACCGCGGTAACAGCAAAATTGGTTAAATCGTGTAAAACCAAAATTATCCAATTGTTAGATTAAGATCTGGAAGGTTGTATCGTAGAAAGGATTAAAGATATCTTACTGGAATTCAGCAAGTTTTTTATAACACTATTGAACTCTACTTTGAGTAATAAGATTGCATAATTACACTCCTGGCTTAACAGAAGAATCTTGATGAAACTGTACTAGCACGAAATCATAAGTCATCGTGACCGAGGGCTTGAGTGTGTTATCCTTGTTCAAATTGTTGATCACGCTAGATAGCACACTCTCTCCCAGAAACTGAAACTAAGGTCTGCTCGGCATAGTTGCAGTATAAACCACTGGTTGGCTCTGTGGGTGTGGAACATACATGTATGAGCCTGAGCGAGCGTCCGCAATATGAATTGTCTAGCCGCACTAGTAGACTGTTATCCTCGAATGCGAGTGACCACATATTATATATATATATATGTGTGTGTGTGTGTGTGTGTGTGTGTGTGTGTGTGTGTGTGTGTGCAAATAAAAGGTGCAGTTCAATTTATATTACAATGAATCATTCATACAAAAAGTAGATTAGTAAAGTTAATCATATAAAATGGCGAAATCCCTTCGCAAACAAAATTTTAAAGATGCATTAACCTACGAATCACTCGATGAATGTTATGGATTTTACTAAAAACAAAATAATTTCTATGTCTGAGGATGACTGAATCTACAGTTGAAAGTACTTGCAAATTTTAAAAAAAGACCTTTTACAGCTTATAGTTATTAAAAACAAGGATCATAACATTCATCGAGTGATTTGTAGGTTAATGTAACTTTAAAATTTTGTTTGCGAAAGGAATTCACCATTTTATATCATTAACTTTACTAATCTATTTTTGGTATGAATGATTCATTGTAATATATATATATATATATATATATATATATATATATATATATATATATATATATATTACTTATGTGCACAACAAAATATTAAGTTAAGAAGATGAATTATGATGGCACATAGCTTCGTCATATCGATGTCATGAACGGCGTCGACCCCATTCGTAAATGTCTAAGCTGTCAACTGTTTACAACCTGTTTCTCAGAGCACTGATTAAAATGTATTCCAGCAAATGGACCCTTCAGATTTTAGGGAGGAGCCTTCTCATTCGAAATTCAAAGACTTGGGGCTACAGAATCTCGAAGACCTGTACTAAATAGAACTTGCACCACTTGAGGACTTTCAACAGTAGTACTATCTAAACTAGATAAGAGATGTAACTCAAAGAGTAAATGATATAATCACGATGTTGACCTTGCACATAACTTCGAATACAAGGTTATTTTTGTGATGTCAACGAATACTCGTTGTCACTTTCGTTTTGATCGTTGTAGTAGAGATTTTGTAATCGCAGATACAACTATAGTAATGCCGTTGAACAATACTAGTGTCAGACGCCTTCGAATATCACTCGCACTAATAGTACTTGCTCGATAATACTCGCTCGAATAGTAATCCGTATAGTGATCCGAATAGAGAAATAAGATAGTGAATAGAGTAGAGAATAGCGGTCCTTATAGAAGTAGAGGATAGACTAGAAATGGCGATCAATCAGATGACACGCTACCTCATACTTATTCGTTTCCCCTATGGTCACGTGGTTTACTTAATTCAATAACGGGATCGCCGGTATTTGCTCACTGGTGATCTATGTTCAAACTCAAGTGTCGGCAGCGACACTTTATTCCTATATAACAGTTATAAAGAAAACCTCCATCAATATTGGAAACAGCGATAAGAGTTAGTGGACGTAAGAAATATATTTTTCTGAAATATTGTTTTAATAGACGATTTTAAATTTTAATCGAAAGTAACACTCGCTTCTTGGTCAATGAATGCCGAGCATTCAACTTATAAGGAAACGACTGCTATTACGATTAAATCGACTATTCCATCGTTTTTGCTACTGGACCCGACGGTTGCAGGAGATTAAATGTAGCCATAGAAGCTTACTCGTTAATTTTCCCTCGATCCTTTTGTTTCGATGAGGTTATTACTGCGAGAGAAGCGAGAGAAAGACGAAAAGTCCGCTGTTTTGAGTGCCACAGTATTCAGTTCGGAAAATGGCATTTTGCTGTAATCTCCGGAGACCTGTAGGACGAATATCCATTAGAGAAGTGCGTCAAGTACCAAAGGGAATTGTCTAAAGCGCTACAAAAATTCTCTGGGATTAGAATTGATTGGACGAAGGAAGAGACGAGCGGACCACTGACGGACAAATACAAAGCGGCTATAAAATTATGATGGAGATAAAGAAAAGACGGGTAGAAAGAAGGAAGGTAGGAGAACAGTGAATTATGAAATAGGTTTGTGGGGGGGTGAGCAAAAGATAGTCGGGGGTTAGTTCAGAAGGAAATAATGCTGGCTAAGAGAGAAGATGGGATCAAAGGCAAACGTAAGTGAAGGGGATTTATTAATGTGGCATGCATTAGTTTGCGCTGTTTGGAAATGCCGTGGGATATTTACTGAGTCCTTTTTATACTTCGATTTAAGGCGAGATCAACAAAAACACATATATAAATCGATAGTTATCTAAATATGTATTTTTTTTTTTTTTGGCTAGTATCGGAAAATATATACTTGCGTAGGTAAATCGATACACGAATGAAAGAAAAGAAAAGCATTTATATTACACAAAAATTTAGATTTTTGATATAACACCCTTCCTTGTCAAGGCACCTAAATAAGTGCTGAAATAGTGATCACCGACAGCGAACATTATACAAGGAAAATTTTAGGAATTCTGTTAGGAAATGTGATATAGTTAAAAAGTCTGTGCGTAGATTAATACTTAGATAATATTCAATGGCAGCACTCTCGAGGATTTTCTTTCTGAGTGAGTAATTTTGATAAATAAATAAATTTTAATAAATTCATTTCATTTTTGCCTTGAAAAAGTCCACACTGGGTGAAACGCGATGGCTACTATTACAGTTTGTCTATTGTTTTTACCTTTATAAATATTGTCTTTTTCTACAGGTTAACTCTGAGAAATTTTTCACACACGCACACACACACACACACACACACATATATATATATATATATATATATACTTATTTATATATATATATATATATATATATATATATATAGGGTATATTTAGGCAGCAAGTATTCATCTAAACAAGTTTAATTTAAAAGAACCAACAATATATGTTTATTTTTTTATTGTATTTTTCCAATTTTCGTTGAAGTTGTTGATTATTATCCTCGAAGTTTATAAAACAGTTGATCTGAAAAATTCATAGCCTGACATGTAATAAGTAACTTTAAATTGATCTAAAATTTTTCTTGTATAATGTTCGCTAATGTGACTGCGTAGGTCTGACCCCTATCTGAGCTGGAGACATTTAAAAGTCAATTTATTTCTTGCTTTGATTTTATAAATAATCTTTTTAAAAATCTCCAATGACTTGTATGCCATGTTTTTCAAAGAACACATTTTTCTATCAACTTATTGTTTTCAAATGTTTATTTTAAATAATTTATTCCGTACAGTATAAGTTTTTTTAGCACAATGTAACAATTGAAAAAGGGCAAATTAAATTTAATCAGACCTAAATTTGGCGAAATTCAAAGAAAACTTGTAGCCCGTCAATGGATGATTGGGGTGAGGACGGTGACTAGGATAGTGATGAGGAAATATGATATCAGTCAGCAGCCACGATTACTGACCCAATAACGTGCAATAAATTAAACTAAAATTCCCAGACAGAGAGATACATAAACACACTAACGGATAGAGATACATAGAAACATACACTCGATGCAGATACACACGATATTAAAAAAAAACAAACATATACAGCTAGAGATTTTTAAAAAATGATGTATTTTATTTGGGTTGAAGAAATCATTTTAGCATCTAAGTTATAAAAATAGTATACTTTGTTAAAGATTGTAATGAGCCTGACAAACATTGATGATCTAGAGTCACCACAGATACACACACACACACACACACACATATATATATAGATAGATAGATAGATATTTACAACGATGATGCCAAGAATGCTTAGATTGGACTTGGATGAGCATAGTTCAATCTTGCAGCAATTAAAAGTACACCCATGTCTACATTCACAGTTTAAACAGATATTACAAGGAAATACATCTTTATTACAGCAAAATAAGCAAAGACTTAAAATCCTAAATGGTCTTCAGTTAAAGCCAAAAATAAATAAACTATGAATATAGCAATAACGTTCTCAAATGATTGTAGCAGCAAAGTTATATATATATATCCCTCTAAGTGTTGACTTCAATGTTCACTTTTATATTTACACACGCTCTATCCATGATATTGAACACTTTATCCCGTAAATATAGCACACCTTAAGACTATAATTCTTCATATATATCTATCTATCTAATATATATATATATATATATATATATATATATATATATATATTTATAGATAGATAGATAGATAGATTGATTGATATTTAGTGGAAAATATACATACATATGCAAAATATATAACTACCCATACATGTATATTTTCAGAAAAAATCCAAGAGGAAGAATCCAGGTAGAACTCAATGTCTAGGACAGAGTAATGATATAATAAAAAGGACCTACAAATTCTTGAATTTGGAGGTCTGATGAATTGGATCGTATTTACGATTCCAATGGAATAAATTATGACCATGGAATATTAGTGTTTAAGCCTTTTTATTATATATATATATATATATATATATATATATATATATATATATATATATATATATAAAAATAAAATAATATATATATATATATATATATATATATATATATATATTTTGTTGCAAAATAATGACGTAATAATGTCGTTTTTGACGTTAAAAAAATACGTCCAAAACGACATTATTACGTCATTATTTTTGCACTAACCTAATATATATATATATATATATATATATATATATATATATATATATATATATATATAGGGATAGAAAGTTTGGGGATTTAAATCATCATTTATAGTAATTCTTCGAGTCTAGAAGAATCCTTAACAGAATCTAGAAAGCACTAGACAGCCGTTTCGTCCTATTTGGTTCTTATCCTTTCATGATCCAGCTTCTCTAGAGGGAGCGGCTTCGGGAAAGAAGACGTGGTTCTTGGGGTACAATATGTTGGGTTATGTATACTTCGATGATTATCACGACGGACGTTAGTGAGTAGCGGCACTATATCGAGTCTAGACGGTTTCTTCTTCGTCACCGAGTCCCTTTGGTCCAATGGTATGATGCTTGTGTCGTATCATAACGGTTCGGGTTCGACTTTCGGTAGCGGATGCGCTCTGCTGATGAGTCCCAAACGGCCGTCCCAGTGCTTTCTGCATTCTGTTAAGGATTTTCCTAGATTCGATAAATTACTATATATATATATATATATATATATATATATAGTCTTAAAAGGTGTGCTATATTTATGGGATGAAGTGCTCGATATCAGAGATGAGTGTGTGTAAATATAAAAAGTGAACATAAGTCAGCACTTAGGGCGACAGTCTGTTTCATGCTATATGCAATGGTCAGGCCTGACGACTGCATATAGCATGAAACAGACTCTCGCCTCTAAGTGTTGGACTTCTATGTTTACTTTTATATATATATATATTTATGAATAAAATGACAATAGGAAAACTCTATTGTCATTTTTATTCATAAATATTGTCTTCTCTACCGATTAAATCGGAGAAATTTTCATATATATATATATATATATATATATAGGATTAATGTGAGTCAAATTTAGGACGTAGTAATTTATGTTACCATCAGCATCCCGAATCCAGAGTTTCGTAGACGGACCTGTTCAGGGAGTATCAGCCATTTACTGTTTGGAAGTTGTTGATAGTTGTACGAACACGAAATCACAAGTCATCGTGACCGAGTGTTTTAGAGTACTGGCATTGGTCAGATTTCTGATTATCTCAGTTTATACGCTCTCTCCCAGAAACTGGGACTAATGTCCGCTCAGCATTGTCGCTGTTTAAGCCACAGGTCGGCCTCGTGAGTGTTGAATTGACATAGATATGACTGAGCTAATGTCGAGACATGGACTGGCTGGGCGCCCTCCAGTCGGGTGTGCTCGGAAATCTAGAGTATCCAGCAATTATATTGATTGATAAATAGATCGACTCTTCGTTGTCACTTACCCCAACTCCATTATATTAGCCACGGAGACTGAGCATTATACACTGATCATTTCAGATAAAAAAAAATGATACGAATTTATTACTACGTCCATATTTCTTCTTTATTTATTTATTTATTTTTACTAAATATCTGATTGATGGCCATTCTTATTCGAGAATAACTGTATACTAAGGCGGCTAGCTAATTCCTTATGCAGACGCTTGCTCAGGCGCATTTTGTGTTTGTTCAACACCCAGTGAGCCCAAATGTGGTCTATACTGTAACTATGTTGAGCAGACCTAAGTGATCAACACTCTGAACAAGAACAGCACGTTCTAACCCTCGGTCACGATGACTTGTGACTTCGTGCTAGCACAGCCATCGACTGTCCCCAAGGTTTCCATCTATCCAATTTCACTCACAAGGCTTAGGTCAACCCGTGGTATGGTTTTCGGACATTTTTCAAAGGCACCGCACGTTGGGGCCGACCCCTCCAGTCCGATAACATCAAGAAGTCACCTTCCTAGCCAATCGACCATGGTGAGATTCGAACCGGGGTCAGAAAGCGAGCGTTCTAACCACTCGGCCACGTGCTAAACATCTAAATATTGAATGATTTACAAATTATGTCACAATTATTTAGAATATTTTAATTCATCCTCATCATCGTCGACAATTCTTCTTCCTGACTCGTTTCCTCCAGTCATCTCTGTCAGACATCACTGACGGCAGGTCTTCCAGATGACATCCAGGGTCATCCGCAAGTTGGTCAATGTAGGTGTGATGAAGTCTTCCAACCTATGTTTTGCCGTGCAATGGTTTCCATAGGAGGGTGTCACTCACATGTTCCGACTTACTTCTCCAGGTGTGAGCAGCTAGTCGAGGCCTTCTCTCTCTTAGCGAAACTGAGATTGATGGAGGTTGTCCATACATACGTTTTTTGTCGGCTGTTTCTTCCAACTGATGTCCAATGCTACTCGTAACATCCTTGTGTATGTTCCATCAAGTGATGCTTTTCGTGTTTCGTCAGTGTCCATGTTGTTGAGTCGTATATCAAGACAGATTCTACTGTGGCCTTAAAGTAGTTCCTCTTTGTCTTGGGAAACAGTTGGACATTAATGAATTACATCATCAGGTAGAGAATTCTTCTCGAATTCTCCTGACTCGTTCCTTCCAACCATATCTGTCAAACATCGCCGTCTATCTGAGACAGACAGAAGGTGTCCATACAAGCTTTTCATTGTTGGGTTTTTAATATTTTAATTACTTTCTTCTAATTCTATTCGCTGTAAATATTTCCAAATAATTACTATGAATAAATATATGATCGTGTTGATAAATGCAGTCAATATAACTGAAATATTCAATTCGCAATATCTTTATTTCGTCAAGCTTTTGCCATCGACCATTCTAATGTCTCCGAATCCTGCTCACTTATGGATCAGCATGTGGGCAACAACGAAGTTTTAGTGATAGTGGCAACAAAAAGGATACTTATACTTAGCATCAGGAAAAGACAGTTGAAATTTCTGGGGCACATAATGAGAAAATAAGGCTTTGAAAATTTGATACTCATAAGACAGATTGTAGGTTGGAGGACCAGATGAAAGCATCACACAACCTACCTTGCGGGCTTGAGCGAATGAATTGGAGAGTAACATTTAGGAGACATGGCAAAAAGACTGAAGTTATTAAGAGCAACAAAGGACAGAATATTGTGGAAAGCTGTTAACTTCAGCGTCCGGAAAAGACACTGTGCGCTCAAGAAGTACCGCTTATGTATCATTGATACGTGTCGTGGCTCCATTCACTAAAAGCCAGATGTTATCTTAACATCTGTTACGTTTGCCTTCCAGTTGTGACCCCCTGTTCCCTCATTTTAAAAGTGATTCAACGTTCTCTTGATGGTTCTTGAATAGATTGAAGATAGAAGCCATAATATGAGTATTGGTACTATTATTAAAGGATTGAATGATCTTTTTTCCTCTCAGAATTGCTCAGTTAGGATGACATAGTGGCGCGGACGCAGAATGAATTTAACTTTCTGGCTGAATAAAGGGTTTTTCAGTGATTATTTCGACAAATGGTGTCAAGATGGCTAAACGTCTTATCTGAAATCTTGAAAAAAAAGAAGAAAAGAAACTCAGTTTATTTTTATTTATTTATTGTAGATATGAAACATTTTTTATGGGATGGTCAGTTATCCCATGCTGTTACCTCGTATATATTAGTCTGAGTTATAAGTAATTTCCTTTATCGGGTACCATTTCTCATGACGCATATTTAATCCTGATTACTAATTTACTAAATTTGGAAGTCACTAACATACCTGAGATATTGCAATTTTCTATACAGCAAGAATCACATAGGCGTAAATATGGAACTCGATTGGCCAGTACTGCCGTGCTCAATATCCACCCTACCTTGCACCAACCAAATATTAACTTTGTCGATTGCGGCAAAAGAGGACTCTGATGGTGAAAATATTCTCTAATTAAAACCGATTTCACGAGTTAGTCGAAACCATTTTTTTGTCGGGGTAGACAATTTTTTTCTCTCCAGAATCTATCTTATATATCTATAAGTCTACTATTCGTCCATGCTTAGAATATTGCTCCCATATATGCTCCTGTTCTTCTGCTATTCATCTAGAGCTCTTTGATAAGAAGAATCAGTAATATTATTAGTCCTAATCTGGCAGCTCAGCTTCAGTCACTCTCGCACCGTCGTAAGGTTGCCGACCTTATTCTATAAATACTTTCATTGGCAATTGTTCAGATGAGGTTTTCGCTATGGCAACTAGACTTTATTTATTTAAGCGCGGTACTAGATTGGCGTTGAGGTCTCAATAATATACAGCTGTGTTGGTTAGATGTAACCGTAAATTCTATGCTAAGAGTTTCTTTTGTCGCATTTCCCGCTTGTGGAACACTCTTCCGTCTCCATTCTTTCCAGCGAACTTTGATCTTCAAAAATTTAAATGCAATGTCAGTCGCTATCTACTGTCCTCCTGATTACTCTTTTTGTTATCTCACACCTTCATAATGCATTCTGGTGTCTAATTCCTCCACACCCAGTAACCCCTTTACTGCCTTGTTTGTGGTGAACTCTATTAAAATAATAAAAAAAATATCCGGCGGAATTTTTTAAAAAAGTATCGAGTGGCCGACATGTGGCAAGGAATGATTGCAAATAAAGGTGGATATGTAATTAAATAAAATGGCTATTTCAATTTTTTAAAGGATAAATTTGCTAAGAAGTTTCTACCATGATATTACATAAAAGTTCGGTAATCTTTTCTTTGTATCTTACTTATTAAAAAACGCAGATTGTGTGTGTGTGTGGGGGGGTGTATGTGTGTGTGGGGGTGTCTGTACGTTTATATATTGGATCGGATTTCCTAAATTTATCAACCGATTTCAACAAAACTTCAGAGGACTACGTAAAAGTTACCTTGTGGTGGTTCTGCCAGCGCCAAAAATTGGAAAAACAAAATTGTTTTTGCATAAAATCAATTTGAAAACACGATTCTGTCGCCAGAATGAAAGGGAGACAACTCATATCGTGTTATACTTATTATAAAACGCAGGTTGTTTGTGTGTGTGTGTGTGTGTGTGTGTTCGTTTATATATGGGATCGAATTTTCTACATTTTCAACCGATTTAAAACAAAACTTCACTTTTTTTTTTTGGCAGGTAGTGTTTTTATTATCTTGCACACTTTTTTTCTTTATTTTTACATTCAGAATGCTTTAAAAATTCCATTTACAAGATAATTGTTTATAACAAAATTCTATTCAATCGATAGACTCATAACGATTGAAAACAATGTTTTTTGTTTCAGTTTGGGTTTGACCAATTCGTAAAAAAAAAAAAAAAAAAACTAATTAAGACATGCATGTCCGTCAGCCTTAAACAATAATCATTGTCAATTTTATTTTTCAGTCTTTATGATGATGG